>JARPMJ010001563.1:0-156055 GCA_033366665.1 Phoxinus dragarum | reverse complement strand
TATAAAAATTGCACAGCTATGGCCGCACATCAACTTTATATTAATATTAATCCATTCATATTCCGTGATGGTCACAGCAGGAGGAACAAATGAGTTTTGTCCTCGCAAGTCAAGCAAGTACACTTGAGTTTCTGTTTATGTTTACTGATCAATGTTTATATGTGAATAAAAGTCTAAATTCAATCTGTTCATCATATAAAGCGATTGTATCTCTTCAGAAGACTTGGATTAAACCGCTGAATTCATATGGATTTATTTATGATCTCTTTATGACCGGTTTCGAGAGTTTTTGGGTGAATAGACTATCAATGGAGGGACAGAAATCACATAGATTTAATTAAAAAGATCTTCATTTGTGTTATGAAGAAGAACGGAAGTCTTACGACATGAGGGCGAGTAATTAATGACAGAGTTTTCATTTTTGTGTGAACTAACCCTCTCTAAGCATGGTAAAAACAGGTCGTTTTCTACACAATCATGACAATCTATGACAATCATGACTATTTGTAGTCTAAAATAGCAATAAAGTAGCATCCACAGATACTGTTGGCCAGAGGAGCCTGAAGGAGACACATGAAGGGCTTTACCTGCAGGGGCGATGGCTTCTGGCAGGTGTGTGAACTTCTCGTTGCAATAGTTTCCCTCACAGCAGCAGAAAAACACCTGCGGACTCTCTTCTGTGGCCACACACTCCTGTCTGCTCGCACAGAGAAACAGTGAAAGGGATGAATTGAAAATGAGTTGTTGCTGTAACATTGCACAGATTATTATTTTTTTTGGTTTAATTTAAGACTGCTATGTGTTGGAAAAGCATTGCTAAATTATAGAACCAATACCAGGTGTAAACACAGGGCCAAAGTTACTACATTTAGAGTAAGATGCATTTTGGATTACAAGTGGACGATACTAAATACAGGTGTGAACGGGGTCTAAAACGTTTTGAGTTTGTCCACTTTTGACCACTTCCAGAGGTAGTTGAAAACACATTCGACCGGATTGCTTTTGTAGTGTAAACGCTCATGTGGTTGAATGTGTTTGAACAGCCGCAAAAGACGCCTACTGGTTTGGTTTGAAAACAGAAATGTACCAAGCACAATGTTCTCTCAACATTCCTGATTTCTAACATACACTCACAGCGTTCGGCTGGTCTTGCGGCTGTCAGAGCAGAAACTAAAACTGATGCTCTCCGTGCGTTTTTCTGTCATCTTCAGGCGCGTTCATGTGTAAATTGCGAGAGCTTATTTTCTCCACTAGATCAAAAGATCTGAAAAAAACACATTTACCCGTCCATAGACCCCTCTCCTCGAAGAAATCAGGACAGAAGTGTTTGAAAGTGGACAAAGAGACGGATTAAAACACCAGGTGTAAACGGGAATGTGTCTCCCTCGTCAACTTGTTATCCGATCGACCAAAATGCATCTTAATAAAAGCTGTAAACAGAGCCTTTGATGTCTGCAAGAAAACCAGCAAGTACATCTGCAAAAAAACATTTTTTCACATCTCCAGTCCTCATTGATCACTTTCTAATGTCACCTACATCTGGGCACGTTCACTTAGTTCAGCAAGGATGCATACAACTTTATTGCAAAGGATGCAAATGAATGCTGTTTTTTTATTTTTTATTATCTATTAAAATAATTTTGAAAAAAATATGCATTACGGTTTCCGCAGAAATATGAATCAGCAGCACAAAAGGATAATAATAGATAATAAAAGTGTTTCTTGAGCAGCAAATCAGCATATCAGAATGATTTCTGTAGGATCATGTGACACTGAAGACTGGAGTAATGATGCTGAAAATTCAGCTTTGATCACAGGAATAAATTACATTTTAAAATATATTCAGTTCTAGAATAGAAAGAGTTATATTTATAATATTTTACAATATTAATGTTTTTACTGTATTATTTACTAAATAAATGCAGCCTTGGTGAGCATAAGAGACTTCTTTCAAAAACATTTAAAAAATATTACCGACCCCAAACTTTTGAACTATAGTGTATAGTGTATGTTTAAATAGCTTTTATCCAATATAGCCAATGAAGGCATGTGATATGTAAAGTGACTTTGGATTTTAAAACTAGAAAACATTTGTTTGGCAGCAACTCCTGGATCATATCAATGGGGGGGAAAAAACAAAAAAAAATATATAAAGGTGGTTTTATGAGACCTGTCGTAACAGTTGAAGTCGTCGAGCCAGCAGCCTTTTTTGACCAGGCGGATGGTCCCGGTGGAGTTCAACCAGGAGGCGTAACAGTGCAGTCTCTTGTCCTTCTCCCCCTCACACCTCTCAAAGCCACTCTGATTGGTTTTCTCTGTCCGCCAGTTATCATTGTAGTAGACACACTCTCTTGTCGCCACCTCCGCATGACTGGCTCCTGATAGAGAAAGACAGACACAGAGATATTAATACATGCAATTATTTCTCAATATTTAATACATTTGCCAGGGAACATTTTTTCTAGGCCAGAAATCATTTGCACTTCCGATTCCATCGTCCTGAAGTCAATGGCTGTGTTTGGAAAACGGATGGATGATTCAGCTGGGGGCGGCATCTTCATGAGCCGAGCGGGAATTCATTTGGCTCGCGACTCTCACGGTGCATTATGGGTATTCTCTAGCCGTTGAGTGTGCAGTGGTTGTACACTCGTTTTCACGGTGCATTGTGGGATGAATGAGTGTTGATAATGTCCACTATGGTTTCGGACACCACTACAAATGGCTGTCCCCTCAAATAGTGTTGTATTTAAGAGTATAGGGGCGATTTTGGACACAGCCAATGAGTTTTTGGTTAAATGCTGGAAATAAGGTCTGTGGTGAACACATGCTTTAAGATATTTTCACATTTTATTCTATGACGTAAATACATCAGTAATATCCCCTTGTAACTCTTGTCTTGTGATAGACGGTTGCTAACAAGTGTCTAAATGAGATTATATTGGTTTTTAGGGATGTTACGTCATCAGCCTAATAGGTAGACTCATCTACTCACTCACTTTCATAGCCTTGTTGTTTTTATAAATCATGCTCATGCAAACTCTTCTAACTCAAACTTTCAGAGAAATTTTGTTTGTTTGTTTGTTTAAATAAAGATAGAAAGAGTTGTTGGAAGCTTATTGGTGGTGATTCTGAAGTCATGTGACTTGTGTAGTTCCTTTACAGCCTTACATGTAGTTCCTTTACATTTAACTTTTTACTTCTAGCGATTGTATTTAGGCTTCAAAAATCATAAAAGTTAATCTGTGAATTGCAACATGGACATTACGTGGAAAAAACTAGTATAAACTTTTGTTGGTCACAGAGCTTTTTTTTCTGCAATAATCCAAAAATCAATGACAAAATCTTATTGGGGTTTTGTTGAGTGAAAAAGGGTGATGCTAACTTTCAGGGTTGAGCTAAAATCAAATAATCAATGCAGCGCTCTAAGAAAAATGTATTTTAAAAAGTCTTCTGAAGCTCACTGGGATTCACTTATGTCCGCTTTCTTAATGCATTGCACAGTAGTTACAAAAAACTAGTGTATTAGAAAACAAAATAGAAAACCATAGTGTATGCAAACAAATGATGCATTCCAAATTATTGCAACAAAAATTTGTTTTGCTATCTTTAAAAAATATATATATTTATTTTGGTATGCATAATGCATTAGAAGTGTGTCTGCATCTATCCAGGTATTAGTCAACAAACTGAACTGAATATCTATAATATTATATCAATATTGGTTTCATAGTTGCAAAGTATAGTTCAATAGATAAGCAACATTTACCTGTCAATCAAAAGCTAATGAGACATTTGAACACTTAAAAACCCTTCATCAGAAACCCCAGTGTGTGTTCAACTAGCCATCAAACCTCAGTACCAAAACACACAGCCACAAACCACATGCTTCAGGGGTTGATGATTTAAGACTCGTGAATTGAGTTTCTGTGGTCTTTAAGAAACCACCGAATCAAATCCAGATGTCGGATCAGCTGTCAGAAGGCACTTCTTCATATAACCGACGGCGAGCATCACCGCACACATTTGCACAAAGAACTGGGTCATGGATTGTGAGATGTTTACATAGCATAAGATCCACACAACAGGCGAGGAGAAAGACCTCCTAGGGTCAGATTTAAATGGGGGGGAAATACAGATTATGACATAATGTTGGATGGGCGACACCGACGAGGAGGTTATGCTCATTGCATGCTTTAAAAAATAAATAAAACAAAGCCTGCCCCTTTAAATTCGACGTATAGCTGCCGGCCACCCATCCCCCCTGCAAATGTGACCCCACCTACTCACTAAAGCACCCAGGATCAACAGAAATACAGCTACAAAAGCTTTAGCACCACCAGGGTTTATGTTATAAGTTGATGTTCATCAAGCTTTTAATGGAGAATTCCTGCCGATAGATTGGCACAGGTTCAATCTATAGCTTCTTTGTCACTATACTGGGTGTCACATGATAAGAGTGAATTACATCAGCAGCCCCCTATACTTAAAACCCACAGCACTCCACTTTCCTCATTCACACGCACACACACACACACACACACACACACACACACGCAGAGTAAGTGTATTTCTAAGATCCCCTGTGGTGCGCTTTCATGGCGAAGCGCCCAGATTTTACCTTTCTTCACCCTGTCACCACCCCACAGCTGACACACACACACACAACATGCTGATCTAGAGGGGTGTATCAAAGACTCTTTTGTTTTGAGGGGGTTTCTCCCTCACAGCGACCTGTAAGGGACTCCTACAAATCAGCTTTAAGGATAAGATATCCTCACTGTTCCTTAAAACAATGATCAAAATCAATACATCAGCATCAATAACTGGACAAAGCAGAACGCTTTGTCTGCTGGTCAAACAAACAGACTGGAATAAAAGGGAAATCAAAAGTGGCTACATTAAAGGACACACACACACATTCATCTTCATATATATATATATATATATAGCCACTTGTGATTAGATTCATATACTTAAATTTATATATAACTTAACTTTTATTTGTGTGTTTGTTTTTTGTCACTACACCTCAGCCTGTTATTATTATTAACTCTTTATTTGACTGGTCTTTTTTTAACAATTGAACGAAATATTCATTATTATTAATAACATTTGTATTTGTTTTCTGTATTTTCGACACTATTAAACCCAACGCTCAACCTATAACCATTAAACAAGTTTTTATGTGCCTCTATTCTTTTAACACAATTTAACATATTTAAAAATAACTTAGTTCTTTCTTTTTTATTTGGGCAGCACTGGCACTGAACCTGATGCTTTAATTTTATTGTTATAATTTTTAAGATTTAACTAATTTAATTTCTGTTAAAGTGCATTACAGTTTTGAACAAACACTTGGCAGCTCATGACTAATAATAATAATAATTAATAAAAATTGCTTTAAATATAATACAATAGTGTGTTTGTCCACATATATTTTATAAAGGACTGAACACAATGTAGAAAAGCAACAATCCCAGCCAAGAAATGAGAGATGTTTATTATTTAGACCTAAATTGTCTTATAAACCTGCACTGAAAACAAACAAGTTGGGAAACCAAATGTTACATGAAACATGAGGTGAATCTGCTAAATGTTTTGTGAGAGTGATTGTTTCAACACGCCACCAGCTGTTTTTTACTTTGTGCCCATTGAGCCTTTAAACAAGCAGAAATCTATTTTACGAGAAGAAACTTTAAAAAAAGCCAAGTCGAGCTACTTGAAGAACCACAACTAAAGAAATATATCAAAGTACCCACGTGAGTGAACAACAAATGAATGTTACATTGAACCCAAACACTCGCTGGAATGGTTTGGTAACACTGGCCGTGTTTCAAAACCTAGTGCCCTGCCTACCTAGGTAGCATTATTTGGCTTCACGTGCGAACTAGAACGCGGTCTAGATAGGCAGCTAACTAGGTTTAGTAACAAAGCCAACCAGATAGGCTACTATCGTTTTAATTGAAGTGAACCAAATCTCTGTAAACGAACGCCTTACCTGTGCACCAGATGAGTGCAAAAGTCAGCCAGGGAACAAACATATTCCTTCCTTCGAGGATCCTGGCGCTAAATGTTGTCCTTTATGTCGTGAAAGCATTTAAGAATGAAATAAAACGCATGAACGCGAAGGAGCCGCGGGCCTGCGCGCGTTTCTTCAACGCTACAATAACAACACGAGCTCTCATTCACAACAACACAATGTATCCCTCGGAAGCGAGCTGATCGGAAATAAAGTCCCTGGTGCCACAATCATCCAGCAGTTCATCCTGCCCGGACCAGCATGGAGGAGCTCGTGGTGGAGCGTGAGTTTGGCGGACGCTAGAGTAGAAGCGAAGCCCCCTTGTGTGCACGAGCTCGTGTGTTTCTCCCCCTCTGCCGGGGCAGTTGGAGGGGGCGGAGGGACTGACATGCGAAAAGCTGAACAGCGTCCAAAATGGCTCCTGAGAGCCACAGCAGCGGTGCCAGCGGGAAACCCGGATGTTCACCAGGGCCACTGTGTCTGTGTGTGTGTGTGTGTGTGTGTGTGTGGACTCACTGCTGCACTTCATCATCCCAGTCAAACGAAAGAAATGAAAAAAAATCTACTAGAAACTTGCTTAGGTTCAATTGCAGTTATTCTAATTGTAGCCTATCTATTAAAAAAAACATTAAACCAATTAATTAAAATACAATTATTCTATAGCCTACAATCGACCAATATATTGGTTCATTCGTAAATTTCAATTGCATTATTACTCAACCCCCCTTTAATTTGTAATTGTTAAATGAAACAGTGTGGACTTTAAAGAGAAGTAATGGCACATCCCACTCGAATAAAGGCACAACCCAATAATTCATAATGAATAAAATGTCTCACTTACACAATTTCTATTAATTCAAAATCACATAAAAAGGGTGGACTTTTGCCCTAATATCCTATATATTAGTGCTGTAAACTCGATTAAAGTTAAAAATAACATAATTTATTCCAAATATTTTTTTCTAATAATATTTTTTTTATAATTATTACCACAATTTATTATTACCATTACTGACCCCACACTTTTTAACAGTGGTGTAGCCTATATTGTAACTAAGATTTCTATTTTAAATAAATGCTGTTATTTGTAACTTTTTATTTATCACAGAATCATGAAAAAAGTCTTACAGGTTATATTAAAAAAAAAAAAACAAACATTAAGCAGCAAAACCGTTGATAATAAATCCGCATATTAGAATGATTTCTGGAGGATCATGTGACACTGAAGACTGGAGTAATAATGCTGAAAATCACAGGAATACATTTACTGTTCATAATGTGCTGCACTGTTGTAAAATACATACATGCACATATCACCTCATACATTATTTTATGACATGGATGGACTCTTAAATTGAAAGTTTTAAATCTCTGATGAATCAGTCTTGCTGATCTTGGTCAGGTCAAACGTTTTCTTCACAAGCGATTGACGACAGAAAGAGTGAGAGAGTGAGAGAAACCCCCAGCGCTGCTGACCCCGGAGGTCATGGCTTTGTCTGCTCTGTTCCCTCCGCTAACAAAAAAACTTCAGAGGGTCACATTCCACCCCACAGACCCCCGGATACTCAGCTGTCATGACCAAACCCAGGATATTCCCCTCTCACAGACTTACCGACACAAAGACTCGCACTGTTGTCCAAGCGAGCAGCAAGCCGGAGTGCTACCTTGAGATTTAAAGGGTTAATAAAAAAAATTTAATAAAAAAAATCACATTAATGCCGTTCCAAACCCGTAAGACTTTTGTTCATCTTCAGAACACAAATGAAAATGTTTTTGATAAAATGTGAGAGTTTTCTGTCCCTCAATGACAAACTGACACTTTGACGCTTCAAAAAGTTCATAAAGAGAACTAGGCTAATCCATTTGAGCGGTTTAATCAAAATTGTCTGAAGACACTCGATCGCTTTATATGATCAACAGATTTCATTTAGGCTTGGCAATTCATGGTCATTATATTACAGCCATTATACACTGAATAAAATAAAAAAAAGGAAATGGCAAGTAACACAATGAATGAAATGTGAATTTTTGAAGTAGAAATGTTGAAATAATATTTTCTTGTAAAACATAATCCAATAATCTCTGTTTCCTTTACAACTTTTTAAAAATAACTTTTTTTCACAGTGTATAAACTATGAGAAAGACAAAAATAAATCCTATGTGCATGTTCTTGCAATACATTTCTAAAAAAGAAAGAGATATTTGAGATACTAAATATCTGTCACATTATAACTTGTAATACATATTGGCAGAGGACTGCTGCAATGTGGGTGTTGCTATGGAGTTGTTAGGGTGTGATGGGTGGTTGCTAGGTTGTCTGTCTTCAGTTTTCTTGCATGTCTTCTGCCCCCTGGTGGATAGTTAAAACATTTTTTTTTTAATCTTGTGAAAATGTCTGCATTTGTCGCAATGCACGTGTTTCTGTTGGGGAATCTATGCTGATTTTGACCAAGGATAAAATTTTTATTATTATTGATATTTCAAAATCAACATTCACTTGCATACTATGTAAGCCTATACTTAAATCAATATAGCCTACTTTCACTTGAGTAACACATTATTTAAAATATTAAGTTTCTGAAAAATGTTTGTGTAAAACAATTATTTAATTCAAAGAGAAATCTCACTCAATTTTCATAAATTTTTCAGAAAATGTTTAGAGAATGCCACTGAATGTTTGGAATGGGGGGAAAAAAACTATGAGAACTCTTTCACAATTCACTTTTATTTTTAGCTTATTGCCTCAGTACAAATACAAAATAAAACATACAAGAATATTTGTGCTAATTGCATATTCTTTTAAAATAACCGATTCACCATTGAGGATAAAAAGCACATAGCTGTGTGATTCATAAATACAAATCAAAGGTAAAATTCTGATAATTTGATCTATGTTTTCATAGAGAGCAAGGCTGCTTTTAAAGTTTAGAAATAGTTGACCACTTTGCGGATAGACTGGATGTTGGGATTCTCAGCTTGCCACTCCATAAATGAGCCGTAGTTTCCTCTTTCCACAATGTACATGCGGCCACGGTAGTTCGGCTCTTCGTACATGACCCAACTAAACCAGCAGAGAAAGAAAGAAAGATATTTCATTTGGGATATTCATGTATGATTTATGTGAATGACGTTAAATCAGACACTGTTGTATTTGTGCATCTTTTAAATTGCACATTAAGTTGACATTTTTCAATCAAGTTAAATACTTCTACAAATGCTAAACTTGATGCGAATGTGAGGGATTCACATCGATTAAAAATATATTGAGTCTCTATGTAGTTTTGATTAAAACATATTTAATTGCTTTAAACAAGTAATAGTTGTGCAGCAGTGAGGATTAAATGATTTTATTCTGCACTTCAAAAAACGGTTTTCTTACTCAGAATTTTGTCTTGGTTTCCAGTACAAATATATAAGCATTCTTAAAAGAGACATTTCCTTTAAAAGCAAATTGTCAGTCTTAAGATATTAAGTCTGGTTTTCTACAATAAGTTATTAAAATTAAGCGAGTTTATTCTTAACATCTGCAAAAAAATAATAGCCTAATCTTGTTTTTTTTAACCATAAAAAAAGCATAAAGTCACTTCATTTTAATAAATGTTTTCAGAAAATAAGACTTAATATCTTGTGCCTTGAATTAATAATGTTTAGATGTTTGTTTGTTTGTAGGCTACTGGAAAACTAGACAAAAATACTAGGCTATGTAAGATTTTTTTTGTTTCTAGTGCGAGCATTTTTTCAACTCTTTCCCCGCCAGTGTTTTTTTTTTAAGTTGCCAGCCAGCACCAAAATTGATAATTTTCACAAAATATTCATAGCCCCCAGAATATTTTGTTGTAGAAGAACAGAGCCTGCTTAAAAAACAACAACAAAACATTTTGTTCTAGCTTCGTGCATTATTTTTTATCAACACTTGAATGTGGATAAGTTTCATAAAAAACATTTTGAACAAAAAGATGAGAAATTCACGTTTTTGTCAAATATTAGTAGGCTACGTCTGGATCGGGTTCAGAACGATGATGAAAACACAGATGGAGTAACGTTAGATCGAGTCCATCAACACTAACAAACCATTCACAGTCCTACCTCGTCCTGAGTCAACATTTCATTCGGCAACGTCGGGTAGTTTTGATTTATAGCCTGTTTAACGATCGATTTATTTTTATGATTATTTTACATGTGCAAAAGCAATGCGTATATCACTTGTGTCTGCTTCTTCTCTTCTGCGCCTGTGTTTTGATCGGGAGATTCAGGACTCTTTCAGTAGATGCGTAATAGCGCCCCCTACCTATACTGTATAACAGTGAAAACATGGATACATGGAAAATTCCGTCAATGGCGGGGAAAGACTAGCGTTAACTAAAGCGTTTGGGGACATTGGAATAATATTGTACACTTTCACTCATTGATTTTACTAATAAAGAAATAATTGTTTGGCCCTGGAGGACTTACGCGCCGTCTCCGTAGACTTTGATGGAGTTGAGGCAGTTCTGGCTGATTCCAGTGCTCTGGAGGAAGGGACAGTCGTCACACAGTTCAACACACTGACCAGTGAAGTTCGGACCCTCGAAAAGATCCATCCTGTATTGCTCCCCGTGCTGACAGACACAGAGAACCACATTGTGACAAGGTGAGTGACACATTACAAAAAATACCATACAGTCAAGGGATAGTTCGCCCAAAAAATGAAAATTCTGTCATCATTTAGCTACTTACCCTCAAGTTTTTCAAAATCTCTATGAGTTTCTTTCTTCTGAACACAAAAGATGATATTTTGAAGAATGTGGGTAACCAAACAATTGTTGGACCCCATCGACATATGGGAAAAAATACTGTGGAAGTCAATGGGGTCCATCAACTTTTTGGTTTACTGACATTTTTCAAAATTATCTTCTTTTGTGTTCAGCAGAAGAAAGCCATTCATACAAGTTTTGAACAACTTCAGGGTGAGTAAATTAATTTTCATTTTGGGTTAACTATCCATTTAAGTCTAGTTTTTCAATAATAAAAAAAATCTGCTATCAAAATGAATCATTGGCTATCTGCTAATGGGGTCACAAAAATAAACTTAATTCAATAGGGAAACCAAGTTTATTTTATTTCTCCACTGGTAGATATTTTTTCTTGTTTTAAGCAAAAATGTACTGAATTTTGATATATTTTTCAGAAAAAAAGACCAAATTACGGTGTAATTTTGCTTTCAAGTAAATGTATCTTGATTTAGGGATGTATATATATATATTTGTCCTGGAAAACAAATTACTAATTCATTTTTTTGCACTGACTTGCCCTTCAATGCTACCATCCATATTAAAAGTGATAAATTATCTCATGATTTGATTGGATTGTCAAAAATGAAGACATTTTTGCATAAACAAATTATATTGAAACAATCAAATGCAATACGAATTTTTAGTCTGGACTCCACTTGATTTAAATAATTTAATGATGCAATGTAACAACAAATTATCGATAACACTTAAAGCCTTTATGTATAATGTATTGCAAATGTACATTATAATGCATTATATATTTTCATAAATAATTGTAACCAAAGTTAAAATGCATTATAGTATTTGCAGATTCCTTTTTATGTCTGGATTGGAATTGGTTTTCATGAATTAAAGGTTTTAAAACGAATAGATGAGTATTATGTTGTTACAACAGTAACTTTTCATTGTGTTTTCACACTCACCATTTTGATTGGCTTGCAGGAGCCCATGTGATCATTGTGAGCATTCCAGCGTTGCAAATCTGGATACTCTCCTTTTTCCAGCATGTACTGCTGTCCCTTGAAATCGGGATGGTCGAAACACACCCAAGCCCCGGTCTCCACGCGGATGGAGTTCACCCTGTTCATGAAACCAAGGTCCTGGAAGTTCTCACAGTCTCCAAACACCTCCAGCTTCCTGCCAGTGAAGCACTTCCCCTCGTAGAACACTATCTGCGAGAAGATGGAGGCTTGTCAAGTGCTTTATGGACTATTACTGAGGGGTTTCTTTCAATTGCAATCACTGGTGGTGTAACCGACTCTGTGAAACTGAAGCTACAACTGAGCATCGCGCTGTTGACACTTTCCATCTTCTGAAGTTCCCCCGGCATTAAACACCAGGCAAATGTAAGTTACAACAGCTTGTTTGGTCAAGTGCATTAATAATCTTTTGGTTTTACTTACTTCTGGAATAATTCTTAGCTTTAAAAACAATAACTTTCAAAGATGAAACCTGTCAGAGATATGACCAACTTTTGATCATGTTTGAAGACTGGCTGAATCTTAATTAGATCCCAGTTTAGTTTAGATCCCAGAGGAGAAACTTGGTCCAGACAAGTGGAAATGCTAAACACAAAGTACATAAATACACAGAGTTGGATGCACACACACACACACCGAACACCCAGGATGCACACCGAACGCACACACACACACACACACACACAATAACATCATGCACATGAATTTTTATGCTTTGCAAACATAACTGTTGTCACAAATTTTGCTTTTTAAAATGTTAAAATATATGTTTGTTTGTTTTTAATGTGGGGAAAAAAGGTATGACATTAATTAACGCATAGATAAAGTTTAATTTAAATCAAAATATGTTTTATATTTAGGGAAGCATAAGCTAAAATAAGCTGAAAATCATACTTTATATGATCTGCAATAATAGCTGAATTGGATGATTCATGAATATGACATTATAATTTACAGCTAATAGTGCCAATTAAACCTAATAAATGATATGAAGCATGTTTTTCTGTACAAAAGACTAAATGTTGTGGAAGAACATAGAAGGCTATATTCTTTCTGACACATACAAATAGCTAAAAAATAAAATGCACTTGTTTTATATTGGGGTGTGTGAAAATATTTTATTTTAATCTATTAGAACTACTGTTGAGTCCTGTGCATTGAAATGTATAATGTAAATATATGCATTAATTTGAGAGCAAATGTGTGCATGAGAATTTTGGCAGTAAAATAAATGATCAGCCTCCAATAATACATACTCATAAATATAAGTTCACATGCAGAACTAGTGTGCAAC
Source organism: Phoxinus dragarum (assembly GCA_033366665.1). Taxonomy (NCBI): domain Eukaryota; kingdom Metazoa; phylum Chordata; class Actinopteri; order Cypriniformes; family Leuciscidae; genus Phoxinus; species Phoxinus dragarum. Next base: position 142,990 of record JARPMJ010001563.1, on the reverse strand, counting down.
ATTTAATGTCTCTAGATGGTATACAGGTATGTTCATGTTATATACTGTTCATGTATATGCAAAATTGCATATGTGTGTATAAAGTAATGCATATATGTATTACATATAAATGTTCTGTATTGCTTTGGTTGATCAACAGGTCAGTCAATCATTCCCTGAAACTCCTCCAGATATGACTACTCACCTTCCCTGAATACTGTGACATCTTTCCCTGCTGGATCCTGGACAATGATCCGCTGGAGTGAGAGAGAGCAACCGGAGGGGAAGATCCGGACTGTCTGATATATGTGGCCTGTACGCGGCGAGGTTTTATCGCGAGGTTTTGCCCACAAAAGCGGCACAATGAAGAGCTTAGCGGTTTCTGCACCATGGACAGATTCTCTTACACTGGGCTCTGCTGATATTGGAGTTCAGGAGGGCGAGAAACACAACGGCACAATCTATTGTGTTAAAGCTCCGATTTACAGTCACTGTTTGGGTGTGTGAACGACTGAAGCTGGCAGACCGTCAAAACAACACAACACACACACTCTCACTGATCAGAGCTGCAAGAACATAAACATCAAGAGAAGAACTAGACTAGAAGAGATGCACTATCTATCTATCTATCTATCTATCTATCTATCTGTCTGTCTGTCTGTCTGTCTGTCTGTCTGTCTATCTATCTATCTATCTATCTATCTATATATCTGTCTGTCTGTCTGTCTGTCTATCTATTAATCTGTCCATCTATCTATCTCTCTGTCCATCTATCAATCCATCCATCAATCTAACTAACTTTTCATCTGTCTGTCCATCTATTCATCTATCTATCTATCTATCTATCTATCTATCTATCTCTCTGTCCATCTATCAATCCATCCATCAATCTAACTAACTTTTCATCTGTCTGTCCATCTATTCATCTATCTATCTATCTATCTATCTATCTATCTATCTATCTATCTATCTATCTATCTCTCTGTCCATCTATCAATCCATCCATCAATCTAACTAACTTTTCATCTGTCTGTCCATCTATTCATCTATCTATCTATCTATCTATCTATCTATCTATCTATCTATCTATTCATCTCTGTAATTCTATCTATCTATCCATCTCTCTCCGTCTATCATCTATCCATTCATCAATCTAACTAACTATTCATCTGTCTGTCCATCTATTCATCTATCTATCTATCTATCTATCTATCTATCTATCTATCTATTCATCTCTGTAATTCTATCTATCTATCCATCTCTCTCCGTCTATCATCTATCCATTCATCAATCTAACTAACTATTCATCTGTCTGTCCATCTATTCATCTGCCCATCTAAATATTCATCTATCTAACTACTAACTATCTGTCCATCTATCTATCTATCTGTCCATCTATCTATCTATCTATCTATCTATCTATCTATCTATCTATCTATCTATCTGTCCATCTATCTATCTATCTGTCTGTCTATCTATCTATCTATCTATCTATCTATCTATCTATCTATCTATCCATCTATCTGTCCATCTATCTGTCCATCTATCTGACCCCAGCTAAGCTACAGTACAGGAAGGAAGGAAGTTGCAGACTTCTCTTTCAAACACACAGTTACACCCATAAAGTTGATAAATACTGTTTAATTTTCTCGTGCCAAGACTATTGATATGGTTGTGTTGCATATGACTTGGTCTGAACCAGGCTTGGTCTGTTTGCACAAAGAAAGAGAGGAGGGAGGTGATAAGAAACTGTAGGATAAAGGTGAGGTTTGGTGTAGACATACAGACAGAAAGAGGATCAGTTTTACTTTGTCCACTGCAGTGCAAAGGTGAGTTACACAGTTTTATTCATTGAAATTATTTATGCATCATAAAACATAAGATAAAACTATATTGATCGACTCTTGGCAATATTATGGCCTTTGACCAGATACTCCTTCAGACTATTTACAGTAATGCTTTATTTTAGTACGTTTAAGATCCTTGGGTTTGGTTTGAATTGGTTGGTTGCTGTGAGTTTCTGCGTTTTTTTACCAATAATAAATGAGTCGCTTCTCTTCATCCGTTTGTTTCACAGAACGATGAAGTTCCTCGTATTGGCTGTTGTTCTCATGCTGGTCGTAACAGGCGGTGAGTGTGATGATTGATTTCCCGTCATAAAACGGACTTCAGATCATCTATGATGCAATGAAACTCTCTGTGTGCTGAAAAATACATGAGAATATTCATACAGGAAAAGAAATAAGAAAAGTCAGTTAATACCTGTAGTTTAACTACTGTATGTTTTTGTATATGACATTTCTGAAAACGTCCACAGGACAATAGCAAAAACATGTCCAAACTACAAGCACAAAGGGTTAAAAAAGGCTTTTATGCACAAACATGGAAATGTGATTTGAAATATTGTCCCGTGTGTGTTTAAGGCATGGCCCTGGACTGCCATCTCTGCGTCCCAGTTAAAGCAGGAGGGTCCTGTAAGGTGACCACTGTAACCTGCCCGCCGGAGAAAGACGCGTGTGCCGCCGCCAAGTTTCGCAGAAGTCCATGTGAGTGTTGATGTCCATTCAGACAATAACAAAAATGGCCTGTTTTTAGGCAATGCACTAATCTAAAAGATGATTTTTTAAAAATCTGGTTTTGTTTGAAACAGACGGTCATTTCCAAAAGTGCATGTCAATGTCAGACTGTGAGATGCAGAAGCAGAACGCCTACATCAACATCAAGTGCTGCCAGAAGGACTTCTGCAACACCTTTGACTGATCTGAGCCATATATGAGCCGGATTCATAAAACAGCTTTCAATAAAATAGATTACGCATGATGACCATGCTTCTGATTTGTGACTTTAAAAAAAATAAAGCAATATTTCCTCACTGAATTTTTAGTTGTGCAAGTTACAAATAAACTGTCTGTCTCAAAGTGGCAAGGGGCGTTAAAAAACCAAATACATGTTTTTATTTTATTTGTGATGTGATTTACTTGCTTTTTAACACAGATCATACGAATATATAACTCTCATTCACACAAAATTGTTTATCAAATCAGTTTGCTTTGTTTTTTTAAAAGATCATTGTAAATCTGCTTTTCAAATTATGAAAATGTAAACGTTTTAAAAATAGTTTAAGGATTTTGAAAAATGGTTATTAACAATAAAATAAAAGCATGCTTGCATTTTTGTTGATGTGATTTACTTGCACAATATCATACAAATACATTCTCATTAACACTCATACAAGAAGACTACTGAAGTTAAACCTTTCCATGTTCAAACATTTAGATGAGCGAATCACATATAGTGAAGTGTTGCAATATTAATAGCGCATAATCATCTATAATATTTTTCAAACACAGATGTTAAGGGCAGCCTAACAGTGAGGTGTATGGAAGCTTGTTTCCAGCAAAAAATAAAACAATTAAAAAGATAATTGTGACTTTTTATCTCACGTATGACTTTTGTTCTCGCAATTGTGAGTTTATATCATGCTATTCTGAGAACAAAAGTCAGAATTATGAGATAAAAAAATCTTATATCTTTTAATTATTTATATTATAAAGATAAATTCTCTTTTAAATGGTTTCATTCTTTGCTGGAAACATGCTCCGAATGTCAATATCAGAAGCAAATGTGACAGTTTTACATTTCCACAATGTCAAAATCAGATGTTTGTTACAGACTCATGCATTTAATAGCAAATGCCTTTTTGTCTTGTTTTTGAGGAAAAATATCTAAACATTCTTAAATTAAATTAATTTATTTGAAGAGCAAAATGAAAGTGTTATTTTCTGAAAACTAAGTTTGTGCTTAAACCAAGAAAAGCATCGGTCAGTGGGGTAAGAACAATAAACTCATTTCAAAGAGGAAACCATATAATATTTGGTAACACTTTACAATAAAATTTAATTAATGTGAACTAAGAATTAATCATACTTCTACAGCATTTATTAACCATAGTTAGTTAATTTTAACATTTACCAATTCATTATCAAAATCAAAAGTTGTATTTTGTTAACATTAATGCACTGTGAACTATATGCACAAAAAAGGAACAGCATACCATTAACAAAGATGAATAAATACTCTAACAAATGTATTGCTCATTGTTATTAGTTCATGTTAGTTAATGCATTTCTTTCTTACCACAAGGACAGGGTTTTTTTTTTTTTTATACAGACATACTTTTTTTTAGATATCTGTAATGAAAAAGACAAAAATACTAAGATTTGTTCTTTTCTTGCAGTGACTAACATTCAATTAGCTTAGTACAATCTCAATAGCAGCTGATAAAATAAGTTGAAAATGGCAACTGTTGTGTGACTGCCATATCAATGAGCTTTACATCACAGGTTTTATGTTACATAATAAGAGCATTTATCACTGATAGATCAAAAGATGAACTTTCATTTACCGTAATATCAGTAAATAAGCCAAGAGCAGAGCTAAATCCAACAGACATTAAAACCTTGTGCACACATGTACCTTGGACCCAAAATAAACAGTTACTCACACTCTCTGGAACATTTCAAATCCAGGAAACGCTTGCAGAACAGATTCAGACACTAAATCGTCAAAAGTCTATATTGCTAAACGCTCATGACATCACCAAACCTCTCAAAAAGATATAATATATCTCTTATCCCTGAATCTGATATTCCTGCCCAGTCCCCTCAGGCTCTTGTGTCCCTCAGCTTTGTTATATATTGAACTTTCCTGCCACGTCCTCATAGGATTTGAGAAGAAAACATTTGTCATTTGTCCAACACATGATGAGAAGGTATCCGTCATGTTCTCATGAGACTCGTTGGCAGACATGCGGTATAAACAATCTTTCTGACCTCTCCCGGACCATTGAAGGGGAACTGATGCTGACGGTCATTCAATAATTATACAGATTATAATATGATAAGATTAAAGAAAAGGGGCACACATTTAACATAAATCCCCATCAGACCATTTTCACTGTAAAAAACATTTGATCAAAAATCATGACAACAAATGGTTTTCCATCAAAATAATTTTACCAATTTTAACTTTTTTTAAAGCTATAAAAGACTCAACTATAGGCAATACTTTTTTTAATGATTGAAATGACTATACAGCCAGTTTGATTATACCAAATTTAAGGCAGCAACTGAGTTTAAGTTAAGTTGAATTAGGGAATTTTTTTTTTAACAGTTGTTTACATTGTTTTGTATATTATTATTCAACCCATAAGTTATTTGGGTAATATCACAAATGATGTTTGCAAAAAATTCAAAAGAATCTAATCTAATCTAATCTAATCTAGAGTTGTTTTATATTTGATTATTCGATTTCTGTACCCGAATACCGTTACACCATACCTGAAAATATTAAAGTCGTGTTTATTTAATTTGTTTAATCTTTGTTCTGTTGTATTTATTGTGCAGTTGCGCACACTAGTCAGCAGGACTGACAGATTCAGGATTTATTATCGATTTATTATTGAATGCCAAATTCATAAATTATCACTTTGGTACATTGGAAAGGCAATAATATAAAATAATAATAAAAATGAAAGGCCAGCCCACCGAGAATCCCGATGCTCCCCGATGGCCAATCTGGGCCAGCACCACATATTTGTGTTTCATATATAATATTCAGAAATGTAACGTATGCAACGTTAAAAACTAGTTAAGAGTGGTTTATTGTAGAAGAACGGGACAGAACAGGATCTTGCACAAGAACATTGTACAAGCAGTACTGAAGATCTGAAGCTAATGCATGAGTAAACAATGATCAAATACACCGTTGAGCAAATGTTATCGAGCCTTGAGTGTTTAACACAGTGAACACAAACTCTGGGAATTCCTTAATTACTGGACATGATTGGATGACAAGTATATAAGAGATACGAGATACACACAAGTGCTTATGAACTTATAAAACTCACACTATCACTTAGGAGGTAAGTTTTTCACATTATTATCCTAATACACGTGAGATATTTGCACTACTTTCGCCTTAGAGGTCAGTTGTAGGCTAAACTGCACAGATTTAATGTTTTAAATTTAGAATTTAAAGGGGCTATGTGGAGTTTTCAGTGGCATCTAGCGGTGATGTTTCAGATTGCAACCAATACGTTTACAAGCGAGTGCGCATGCTTTTTTTATTTTTTTTTTTTTATTATTATTATGTGTATTTTGTGTTGGAGTCTGTGTTGTGCTGGTCGTTTCTTAGTATTAATGCAGGTCTCGGTCACGTCACTGGATTTCCCGGCAAATCCGACCCGGAGACTTCACATAGAAATAGGAATACTTGCTTTCAGAGGTAATAGCAAAACCCGCCAAGTGGATCATTTTATTGTGAGATTACAACCCCTTCACACACAGGCAATACAAAATGGATTCATTTTAGTAGAAAAACTCCACATAGCACCTTTAATCAGTATACAATTTAACACTTTTGTATAATTTGACGCTGTCTGTAAAGTTTTATAATTGGCCAGGTGAAAACGTAAGCTTAATCGCGTAGTAAATTAACACCAAAAAATATCTTCAACCTGACACATGAATTGAGGAATAATTCATGTCAAATCATTCAAGTGCAATAGATAAGATTAGGGGTTTGTTCAAAGCTCTAACACTGTGTATTAACAGTGATGCTTGACATACAAGAACAGAGTAGTTCATTTTCCTTTAACGGCATGTTGTTTGCTATAAGCATCACTGAACACCCAGACAGCAACATAGTGTCGGCCCAGATCACGCGGACTTCACATGTACCGCCGGATCTGGGCCGCTGTGTGGGCAAGCTGATCAGCCAAACATGAAATTCCCCCACAGGCATAATCTCAACTCAGATACTGATGAGTGTTCTTATTAATAATAATTATTATTTTTTCAGTCAGCTCTAATCAACAGAATAATGAAGACTTTTCTGGTGGCTCTTGTTCTTGCTCTGGTGTTGAACTATGGTGAGTTAATAACCACATAAAAAAAATTAAAACGTACCCTATTGTCTCAGTATGTTACTGAGTATGTTAATGTGATTTATAAGTGTACATTACTTAAAAAAATTAATTGCTAAATAAAACCTCTTTTTTTCCCCATTGATGTCACATGACCAAATGAAGCTAGTTAGAAAGGTGTCTGTTCTACAGATCATAATCGATGTTCCTAATCTAACGAATCTGACTGTGCAAACTATTGATACAACATAATCATGTTGTGACTGAAAAATCCCCATACTTAAATTTCGCAATGCTGTGTCTATTTCTTACTGAGAGGTTTAAAAAAAGTTGTACATCATGCTCATTTATGCACATGTGTGCTAATCCATTGCAGGATCTGCACTGAAATGCCACCACTGCGTTCCTCAGTCTGGAACACGCTGCACGCCATCTCAAGAGACTTGTGGCATTGGAAAAGATGCCTGTATAGCAGCCAGATTCAACTTCCCTCCCTGTGAGTTTAAAGTTTAAACTTTCTGTCAGTTTCAAACTAAGAAATGCATATAAATGCCCTGAAAAAAAAAAAAATATATAATTTTTTTATATAAAATGTATTAAATTATTTAAAAAAAATTTCATTGTAAAATGTGGAAAATAATAAAGAATGAATGAATAATAAAGAATGATGAGGTGAGTCTAAACATTTGACATGAACCAGGATTTTTATAATTAACTAAAACCTTAAAAAACTGTTTTGTTTCTTGAAATTGTCACGAGTGGATTGCAGCAAGCACGAACGGAGTAACAAACAAAAAAACAAACAAACAGTCTTTATTTATAATCCGCGCAACATCCAGAACCGTAGGAGAGAAAGCAAAACCACAATATCTACAAGCAAGAACTGACGAAGGACAGAACAGGGAGTGTATACGGTATACATGGCAAACAAACAAAGAGACACAGGTGATAATCATAAGTAACCATAGAAACAAACGAGTACACAATCAGTAACCAAGGAAACCAAAGCTAAACAGAACTGGAAAACAGATGCTGTGTCAGAAATCGAATACTTCCCTTCTATAGTAAAAAAAAAGCAAGTTGGCAAGGAAACATTTCTTGTTTTTATTTAGTTTAACTTGCTGTATGAAAATAACTACAAATTAAACTGAAATAAATGAATTGTACATTTAATTAAATTAATAATATCTAGAAATATACAATAAAAAAAGACAAAATTACTAAACCTTGAACTAAAAATGAAAATGGAATATAAAAAAATAAAAAAAATAAATTAAACTATTAATAGAAACTATATTAGTGTATCATTTAAACTAAAATAACACTCACAGTGATGCTACCAAACAGAAGCAGCTGTAGTTTGATTCTTTGCATTTCATTACAGTATATGCAGATAAATGTTCACTTTGTGATTAGATCAAGTCATGATGTTCATAAACTGCTTTTATTTTTGTGTTTGATATAGTCATGGGCTTTCGGAGATGCAGCAGTAAGACAGAGTGTGCTGTTCTCCAGAATAACACCGCCATGAAGATGAAATGCTGCCAGTCGGACCTCTGCAATAACGTGGTCATTTTGTAGAATATAAAACTGCTAATAAACCTTTTATGTTTAGCCTACAATACAGTTCAAGAGGCTTCACCAGCTCTCTGATTTATAGGGTTTATTTTACTCACGGAAAAATACAATAAATGTTTTACTCACATTGTCAGAATGTCCTCTGCTTTTTTATTCATGCAGACAGTGATACTGTATATTCCTTTTTTTCAGGCTTTTATCCAAATATTAACATTAATTAACTCACACATCAGTTGTGGTAAACAGAAGCTCAAGGATGTTCGCGCTTGAAGTGCGAGAACCAATGAGATTCATTCTCGTGTTACGCAGCACGTTTGAGCTTCAGCAAGAACCAATGAGATTCATTCTCGTGTTACGCAACACGTTTGAGCTTCAGCAAGAACCAATGAGGTTCATTCTCGTGTTACGCAGCACGTTTGAGCTTCTGGAAAACGTTTGTTCTCGCACCTCAAGCAGGTTCGGTTGAGCTTCTGTTATATTCTCTGATCAATGTTTATATGTGAATTAAAGCCTAAATTAAATCTGTTCATCATATAAAGAGATTAAGTCTCTTCAAAAAGTTTGGACTAAACTGCTTAATTCATATGGATTAGTTGTATGATCTCTTTATGATCTTTTTTAAGCATCAAAGTGGTATTGCATAGCTGTCAATGGAGAGAAATCTCAGATTTCATCAAAAAGATCTTCATTTGTGTTCTGTGTAATTACATTCTTACGGGTTTTGAACGACATGAGAGTGAGTAATTGATGACACAATTCAACAGTAAATCCATGTAAACCTGCAGCTTCCAGTCCAGACCACTTGGTGTCGCTCTCACCTCAAACCTATTTTTATTTTATTTATTTTTTAACAATCGCTGGTCATATTTCTCAATACTTAGGTCACTTTTTCAAAACTCTTCCCACAGTGAGTAAGCACAACAGCAGTTTATGGGGACTAAAATATGGATCATTTATCATTGCTTTGGCACAAAATGCATTTAATGACAAAATCTTTCAAATTACATGAATTATTTTCTCACTTAAACACAGACACCACCAAAACTATGTAGCACATACAGGCCAACATGACATGATTACATACTCTTTTCAAAACATAATACAAAAATGAATAAGATAGCAATTTGCTACATTTCTTCAGTAATATCATATTGAAATATATTCTGAATCTAAAAATGAAATACCGTACTATCATTCAATATTCTTATGGATTACTTCTTATGCATCAGTTGTGATTATATTACTGTAATTCCTTTTCTATGTAAAGCACTGTATGAAATGTGCCATTTACTGTAAATACAGCAAACTTGCCTTACTAGCTATACAAACGGGGAACAATGTTTGTTCTGTCTAAATATTCAACATGATGTAAAATATACTGCAGTGAATTGTAAACAGTAGGCTAGTGTTTCATTCTTGTTTTGTGAAGACATTTTACAAAAGAAAACATTGTGTAATAATGCTACATGTTGTTCGTGTTTTTTAGGCCTTTGTTTAATGAGCGACACATTGTGTTTGTTGGATGAAACCTTTGCTAGTGAAGAATGGATTGATTTGAGATATGAATGAAGTGTTTTGAAAGTGAAATTAACTGCTGTGCAAAGATGAAAGTTGGCTAGAAGAACAGCATAAAGAGTTTTTGAAAAGTATTGAGAAATCAGTCCTAGTAATTGTAAAAAAAAACACACAAAAAAACACCGCAATTAGCTACATTTCTACAGTAATACCATTTTGAAATATGTTCCAATCCAAATATAAAAAATTAAAGACTGAACAGATACACAGGTGTTAGCCCTTTAATTTCATTACCGTGAAAATAACATGAGGTGATAATAGAAGAAGACATAGTGTGTAAAAATGAAAACATGCAAATGTGAATTTTCAGTTTACATATAAACACTGATTATAGCGTGTCTGATAAAATCATGGGACAAATATACTCTTTTAATTTAAGTTCAGGATTATTAAGTCTTGGGTACATGAAGTTCATGGATTCACATAGAGCAGATTCACAAGATACAGTATGTGAACGTGTGAATGAGTACGCACACGCACACACACACACACACACACACACACACACACACACACACACACACACACACACACACACACACACACACACACACACACACACACACACACACACACACACACACACACACACACACACACACACACACACACACACACACACACACCAATGCAAAATAAACAAAGTAAGGAAGGAGTGTCTACTTAGACCTTGACCAGTGGTGTGTGGGTAATGTAGGGCACTAGATTTGGTAGTGTAGTTTGCTTGGATATATATATATATATATATATATATATATATATATATATATATATATATATATATATATATATATATGGGTCGGAAAAAAGGTAAGAAAAAGTTTAAAGGGTCGAGGTCAGGTTGAGTTGCTTTAGTAGTGTGTTGAAACTCGCTGTTATTGTAAGGGGTGTGACATTTCCCAAACACACTCAAAATGCTTGACCAATCACAACACACTGGTCCAGCCAGCCAATCAGACCACATTGCGCTTCATAGAGACAGGGACTAAACTGAGCGTTACTGAAAGACTGGGAATAGAGGTGCTGCAATAGTGTAAAATATGTGAATAATACTTTTTTTTTTTGCTTGTTTTTACATTCAAGCATGAAAGGTCCCAAAAACAAACTCCAGCCCTAATAATCAAGAGCTTCAGAGTAAGGCAGGTGAGTTTGATCAGGCTTTGAGCTAAACACTGCAGGGCTAAACCATTATCCACATGTAAACTTTTCATCAAACGTTCCAGTAAATGTTGCTTAAGCACATTTAATACGATAAGGGAAAGACAAATGTATCTTTTGTTGCACAACTGGAAAAGACCAGATCAGAACAAAACAAAAGTTACACAACCACACTGACCCAATAAACCAATAAAAGTGGCACGTATCATCTGAAACTTAGCCAAGAATACACAATGATCAAATTGTGTTACTAGTTTCTTTGGACTGAATCCAAAGATTCCGGGAACTTTACAGCATCACAGTATATAAGGGACACACAACACAGGTGTGTATCAACCACATCCAGCTCTGCTTCACAGTCAAGGTACGTTTACAGCATTATGCAACTTTGTTGTATGTATATATATATATAATTGTATGAAAATAAGTATTGGACCTTGACAAGCATAACTGTGTTTTAATAACTCTTTGACAGTCCTATTGTTCTCTGATTAGTTTAGAATAAGAAATGAAAAGATAATTTAACAATAATTTAGAGAAAACTGTTACGCGCGTGTCATTTCTCACCCTCAAATCTAAATAACTGCATTTTGCATTGTAACATATTTTCATGAAAACAACTAAATATATTCTCCTCAAGGTCTCAATATTATAATGCAATACATTTCAGTAGTAATCATACTTTAAAATCAGCTAAATAAATTCCACAATTAAATACAACAAATGTTACCATGCTATGCAAATAGTTTACCTTTTGAATTATCATAAGTCACAATGTAAAAACAATTCAAAATGATCCCAAAAATATGTATTTTATTGAATCAATACATATTTTTTCAATTATATAATACTAGTAATACAATTAATAATAGTTATATAATAATGACATGTTTTAAAATTCATATTTGTGATAAATTCATATTTAACACCCTAAACTACATTAATTTATTGCTCATTAAAATATGAGGGTACATTAAATGTTTCATAACTGTTGTCAAAGAAATGAGCATGGCTGATATACTGTTCTAAAACCAAATATGATTGATAAGTAAATGGATTTTTTTTTTTTTTTTTTTATGATTATTATTTATTCAACAGAATGATGAAGGCTCTGCTGCTGGCTCTTGTTCTCACCCTGGTGTTGGCGAACGGTGGGTTTGTGTGTTTAAAGCCAGAAGTCCAGTGTCTCAGCACAGCCGTAATGTCCTTTATCTAAGGAGTCTGATTGTGCAAACCAGTAACTGTCATGTTTTTACCGCATTCATATTAAAAGCTAAATGTTTCCATCTTAATGCAATAGTGTTTTGCAATAGTTCACGATTGCTTGAACTGTGTTGTAGTCTCTGCCCTGAAATGTCACAACTGTGTCCCCCGCTCTGGAGGAACAAGATGTGTGACCACACAGGAGACATGTGGCTATAAAAAAGATGCCTGTGTATCTGCCAGATTCACCACACATCCCTGTGAGTCTCTATATTAAATTGTCATGTGTGGAATGGATTTTGCACGCAAATACAGAACACTTAGGAAGACTTACAGCAAAATATGTCAAGATGATCAAAGATACTCATTTACTTTTAAATTATTTTACATTCCTCTAGATTCCTCCTTCCGGAGGTGCATTGGCATGGGAGACTGCCTGATTCTTCAATCCAGCCCCTATATTACAGCCACATGCTGTCAGACAGACCTGTGCAACTAACCTGTCCTTTAAACACACATATACAGTCTTCAGGGGGAAATTACTCAAACTACTTACTAATGCAAGACGTGATTTCATTACAGGATGTTACACAACATGTACATTTGATTTGTGTGAAGTTACTAAATGCGCACTTTCACATTTGTATTCAGATATTCATACCACAGCCAAACATGATTGTTGCATGAATAATATGTTGCATTAAAGACATGATTTTGTCAGAAGCTTAATTAACCATCATCCTGTGTCTTCAACTGCACGTTTTTTGTTCATTTTTCACATGACAGATGCAATAAATGACCATTTACTATACAGTAGGTCCAGTGGCGCCTCCAGAAATTTTTCATAGGGGTGGCCAGATGGGGCCAGTTAAAATCTTGGGGTGGCACACCAAAACTATAAACCATCATTTCAGAATTTTATTCTACTGTTGTAGTAAACCGGCCTGTAGAAAACTATCAGAAAGGCTTAAGGAAACTCCTACTGATTTACTTTGGTTTATTATGTTATATTTACCGGACAGTGCATCAGGTTGCATGAATTTCTTAAATGAAATAAACAGAGTTCACAAGCAGGTTAATACACACACTCCATTTCATCATTGCAAATAACACATATGACTCGACTGACAGAACTAGGAACTAACAGACACATGAAGTAAACTTGTGTGTAGTTTATAAAGTCCAACCTTGCACTTGAAAACAATCTAAACTCTGTTTTTATTTCGCAGCTCTTATTGATGCGACTTACCAGCAGCGAGAGATGTGAGACTCTGCTGGTGGTGACGTAGCTCCGCCCGCAATATCACGCACACAAATGCGAGTGACGCAACAGCCAATGTCGAGTTTTCCCAATTAATGCATGAATTTAACAGCATTATTTAAACTCCGTTACACATATACATGCACCAGCTAACGACGTAGCTAGGTAACTCTAGTCAAAACGTGTCAAAGACACATCAAAAAGCTGCTGTAACAGTATACTGTAACCATTTGGCACTTAAAAAGCCAAACACAAAATGTCACGACACATAATTCCCCGTCGTCTTTTTTTACTAAAGAGTATTTTTTGACTTATTTACTTACCGTCGTCGTCTTCTTTCTTAATCTTAACTTATTTTGAAATTGTTGACCAACGGGCACGCGCTGAGCTGTTGCTGTCTGAGCGCGCAACAGCGGCATGTGGGGCGGGCTACTGTGTGCGATCGAAAGTCTAGAGCGGCTTGCCTGCCTGGCTGTGCATTAGGGAAGAAATGCGTAACTGATGCTACTAAAATGCATACTGGCCAGTGGTGGCGCCATTGAGTAGGTCATTCTGGTGTTGCATGTCAACTGGAAATGAGAATAGCCTAGCCTACTGTGTACGATATAGAGCAGGGGTTCTCAAACATTTTGGAGCAAGGGACCCCTTACAGGGGAAAAACATTTCCAAGGACCCCCTCATATTTATAACAGTGATTGAGCCCATTTTTAATGTGGGAGCGGCTAATGAAATATTTTTGCACAAATGGTCTCCACCCAGGGGTCAGGAAGTTTTAAATAGATTGGGGTCCCAAAAGTGATCTTGTAGGGGGGTTCGGGGGCATGCCCCCCAGAGGAATTTTTAAGGGGTTTTAAGGCCCAAAAATTGGATAGGCTAATTAAAGCTTTAAAAGCATGTCAGTGGGCAGTGGCATACATTTTTTGTCAAGCAAATGACAGTTTGACAATGAATGATCCACATACAAAAGGGGAAAGAAGAATGTATATGATTATTGTTCACATGTACATCAAAACACAATCACATATTCCAAACAGCAATGGCTTTAAATGAGAAATGTTTCAAGGATTATTTTGCATAGATGTTAAATTCCAATATTTGAACACATTCGAGGTACACAAATATAGCTTATATTTATACAATAATAATGCCAATATGTTTAATAGGTGCTTGTGCTATATTATAGAGCATAACTATAGACTACTGTGGTAGTTAGCAGTATTGTTCTGTTGATTAACACTCTTAAAATAAAGTTGGCCTCTATGGTTACATGAACCGTTTACATATTAATAAAAAGTTATTTATAGTGTTAAAAAAAAGGTTCTTTAGATTATAAAATGTTCTTTACACCAATAACAAATTAAGAATTGTTCACCTTCTGGAAGCATTATTTTTACAGGTGTGTTTGTTCACACTTGCAAGGTTTGGATTAAAACGAACTCAGGTGCGATTGCTCTTTTAGTGCGGTTCATTTGAATAAATGTGCCATCTGAACCCAAGCGTGTAAACCAGACAATGGATTGAAAACCCCTGAAAAGTTGGGCCTCGTGCACTTCCAAACAAACTCTGGTTCAGTTCTACTTACACTGTTAGACATTTTATTGTATTTTTGCGGTAACTTACTGGCAGCACTATTGCCAGTAAGTTACTGTAAGTTCCACTTTACAGTAGCTTACCTGTAAATGTGTTTTACGGTATGATGCCCTTACTGCAATTTTATTTTACAGTAAGATGGCCTTACCGCAATTTCATTTTACAGTAAGATACCCTTACTGCAATTTCATTTTACAGTATGATTTCCTTACTGCAATTTAATTTTACAGTAAGATGCCTTACTGCAATTTCATTTTACAGTATGATTTCCTTACTGCAATTTAATTTTACAGTAAGATGCCCTTACCGCAGTTTCATTTTACAGTACAATACCCTTACTGCAACTTATTTTTCATTTATTTTACACTATTAATGCTATTGAATTGAATAAATTCCAAAAAAGTTACTTGAGTTCATGTACATCAGCATATTTATTATTTACTATCACAATTAATTACATTCAATTTACTTATTGTAATGCAACATTTAAAAGAGAAATTCATGCATAACAAATAAAAGCAGATCATGACAATACGCAAAAATTTTTTTTTTTTTTTTAATCAAGTACAAAATACACTAACAGTTCTCAGTTAAAACAAGAGGAAATTAAATCAAAAGGAAATGGCACCCACCTCTCTACTAATCCCAAATAAATAACAATATACATTTGTATGATAAAGAACAATACAACAAAAGTTTACAAATAAATAACTGATCTGAGGAATGGTGCTGCTTTTGCCCCCAAAGCTTCCTCTCCTCCAATCACAGCAGATTTACACCCGATCATTGGCGTCAGGTGGCAGCAATTCCTTTCTGCTTATGGGAAGTAGAGAGAGAGAAACAGGGAGAAAGGGGAAAATAAATATCCTTGGACGTATATCCAAATCCTTGGACGTAACACACTCAAACAGCAAGTTCTACAGATTGTAGCACCAGCACCAGATTTTGTAGCACCGCACATGTAATATGAGCTTTATCACCGTCTTTCTTACATTTAGACTTTTGTCTCAGTGCATGCGTTGTTTTAGTTTGGCAGGGTCGCCACTAGCTTAGCTTAGCATAATGAATGGAATCTTTTGTTGCCAGCTAGCATGTTCTGAGTAAAAGTGATATAAAAAAAACACCTAATTACTTCTTGTGGCCTGCGTATTCACAACGAGTACAAATAGCGATGCAGATTAAGACTAGGCGATTTCCTAGACAGATTTTGACTTGGGACTATATTAGGGTGAAGCACAGGCGAAGCACTGCTACTTGAGTGCAGAGATATCACGCAACACATGAAATCCCAGTCAACATAATAGTAGCTGGCTATTTTTCCTACAGTAGACATAGTAAATGGCGATTAACATGGATGATTTTGTGAGAGACGAAGAGGGTGACTTCTCAGACAGTCAAGATCCAGAACCATACCTCTATGAACCAGAGTTTTCAGAAGAGGAGCTGCGTGCTTTGGAAATAGAACAACAGGAGGAGGAGGTTGCGATCGCTCAACAACCTGAGGATGTGAGGATGAGAGCCAACACAAACTGGTGGTGTGAGTGTGGGGGAATATGCCAACCTATGCCGACTGAAATAAACTCAACACAATCCAAAAGCGAAGATACTCAGTGCAGGTCACGCCGGTAAGTTGACAGATATCATGTGTTGCGTGATATCTCTGCGCCCAAGTAGCAGTGCTTCGCCTGTGCTTCACCATGATATAGTCCCAAGTCAATATCTGCCTTGGAAATCACCTAGTCTTAATCTGCATCGCTATTTGTACTTGTGAATACGCAGTAGTAATTAGGTGTTTTATTTTTTATCACTTTTACTCAGTACATGCTAGCTGGCAACAAAGGATTCCATTCATTATGCTAAGCTAAGCAAGCGCCGACCCTGTCAAACTAAAACAATGCATGCACTGAGACAAATGCATTTGCCCACCTATCTAAATGTAGGAAAGACGGTGAATAAGCCCTATTTCAAAAAACGGTGGAGTGTTCCTATAAAAGAAAACTACGGTGAAAAATGAACCTAGGGGTAATTAGCACATGGTTACAGAGTAGATCGTTCTCTGGGATGCGTTTTAATGATAATCGAATGTAAAGAGTTTTATCTCTAAAAACAGATTAGCTTATAACGCTAGTATATGGGGCAGAGAGTAAGTTAAAGTAGATCGCTAGTTAATACCACTAACAAGGCTCAAAATAGCCTCACACTACCACGGTAGCATAATGAGGGTCCTTACATGCAAACCGAAGCATTGAGAACTTTGTAAGTGTACAAACAGTTTAATAAGAAGATACTTAATAAAGACAGTACATTACGCGTATTCAGACACAGCCATCTTGGAAAACAATCTCGACAAGTCGAGCAACGAATGCTGTGCTAAGTGATATGAACTGTGACTTGTTCATTTTTGTATTATTATTTGTATTTATTTATTTTCTCTGTTGCGTTCAGTGCTTTCTTCCGGAAACAACAGAAGATTCCAAGTCACAGTTCATATCACTTAGCATGGCAATCGTTGCTCGACTTGTCGAGACTGTTTTCCAAGATGGCTGTGTCTGAATACGCGTAATGTACTGTCTTTATTAAGTATCTTCTTATTAAACTGTTTGTACACTTACAAAGTTCTCAATGCTTCGGTTTGCATGTAAGGACCCTCATTATGCTACCGTGGTAGTGTGAGGCTATTTTGAGCCTTGTTAACAAGCGATTTACTTTAACTTACTCTCTGCCCCATATACTAGCGTTATAAGCTAATCTGTATTTAGAGATAAAACTCTTTACATTCGATTATCATGAAAACGCATCCCAGAGAACGATCTACTCGGTAACCATGTGTTAATTACCCCTAGGTTCATTTTTCACCGGAGTTGTCCTTTAAAGGATTCACGGACATCCTGAGAACAGCAGGGACAAATATTTAATGGAACTGCAAAAATTGTGTACTGGTGTTGGTGTCTGACTGATTGTGGTGGCCTGTCTGGGCCAATTTTTTGTACCAGTCCAGCCCTGCATAAGAAACTTACCTAATTTGATGTTCTCCACTCAAATTCGGTGAGCCTCTGCAGAAACGTTGCTACCCGGGAGTTGATGGCAGTCACCTTTCTCTTTACAACACCTCCTGTCTTTCGACTTGTGCCAACTTTGGCCGTGCACAACCTCTTCAGGGTTGATCCTTAAAAAGAATCAAAAAAACAAACACAGGTCTTACATTTTCATATTAACACATACAGTAGTCATCTTTAAAAGCGGCCCTCTAACACAGACGCGCTGCACAGTTATACTAGTGAACTCACTCGAGGCCCAGAGAGAAGGAAATTAATAGTGGAATAAAGTCGTTATTTTTGTGTGTTTTTTGCAAACAAAAAATATTCTTGTCGCTTGATAAACTTAAGATTGAGCCACTGTAGTCAGTTGGAATATATTAACGATCTCTTTAATAACTTTTCTGGGCCAGAAAGATTCATTCCCTCTGAAAGCCTATGGTGGAATGAGATAGCTCTCAGATTTCATCAAAAATATCCTAAATTGTGTTCGGAAGATGAACGAAAGACTTACATGGTTGGAACAACATGAGGGTGAGTAATTACTAACAGAATAATCAATTTTGGATGAACTAACCCTTTAAAGTATTATTTAAATCATTTTATATTTTTATAATCAAAACCTTCTATTTAAAACATTAAAGTACGCGTGAACCGGAAGTTGCAAACGACTTGTCTCCAGTGTTGTGACGTATTTCCCAGTGAAACAGAATATTGAACAGAGGGCAGGGTTTTACTTTAGCGCTCCATCTCTCGCTCAAAGCAGACTAACGGTTTGAGGGAGTGGTTAAGCGTTTTCCAACCCAAGCCGTCAAGCCTACATCATCAGAAAAGGAACGCCATTTCAGACCGGAAGTAACTTTTCAGACTTTGATTATAGATTACCACGGCAAACAATTTTTTTCTGTGTATTAACTTGCACGGATTCATTGTTCACCACAAGACTAGTAATATGCGCTAACAAAGTAAATAGGGTCAATCTTGATTTTAATGCTGACTTTAATCTCATAACATTGTTATCAAGAATTTAAATGCATTCCTGCCACTTCTGAGGCTCATTAAAGTCCCAGTGAACCTGAAGTTGCAAACAACCTTTTTCCAGTGTTGTGAAGTATGAATTTTGTTGATTCTGATTTAATTTGATTGATAACTTATTCTTCCTGATTGTGTTGTATTATTATAACTCAATTTATATTAATTTGTGAATTTGACATAAAGGGCCCTATCATACGTTTAGATCGTTAAACCAGGGCCCAAAATATGACACATTTAATATGGTTAAATAAATAAATTAAAGAAAGCGTAGGGCCTCCAAGGCTCCATTATCACATAATGCATCTGATAGTTACTCAAAACATATACTTACAAAGCCAAAGACCCTCAGTGCTGTGGCTCTTAAAAGAGTCTTTGGGCTGTAGTTAGCTCCTGTTGACACAGAGAAAAGAGAAAAAGAAGAAACATTATTTTTTTCATCTATGATTATTGGCTAATGACTATATGTTATGAACATGATTAATCACAGATCTATGACTGCTATTTACTATTTTACTATTTTAAGCATGTCTGTCCTGTGCAGAGTGAATCCAGCACGTATGATACTATTATGTAAATTTAGCTGTCACTTCAGAAATAGTTTGCAGCTGTCGGTCCAATACATCTCTTACATCGTGTTTACACTTTGTTAATGAGAGGATTCATATTCATATCACATTCATATTCATTCTTTATTGTCCTCAATAGAGGACATTTGTTCGCGAGCCCGAAATTCGCGAGCCTGCATAAATCGACACTGAATTTAAATGGCGTTACGGGCGGTGAGTAGATTCTGACTAACTAACTTGAACACCTTTGTTTGGCCATTGCGTTCAAGAGACCAACAACTACCGGTAATCTGTGATTGGCTACATTGCTGCTCACCGCTGCAAAACGCGTTGTAAATGGATTCATTTTCCGTTCTCCAGAGCGTGAACACAAATAAGCACAAATATACACTAGGGCGTTTGGCAAATCTGTTGCGCCAAAATATTATTACAGTATCAATTGAGGGTGCTCTTGCTTGCGTTTGAGGGTGCATAGCACTCTCATTGAATCGGCCTGGAGCGAGAGCGCGAGAGTGCCTTTGAAAAAAACGCGCTAGGTAACTTTAAAATAGCCTAACGTCACACACATCAACGGTATTTTTTTAAATGACGAGTAAAATATGCCTTAACTGGTCGTAAAAATTACGGAAAACCATTGTTTGTGTAAATACATCGACTGGAAAAGGCAGTCAGACATAATGGGATATGAAAGCGGCAGTTTTTGAGAAAAACTAAGTTCCTTCAGACTGCCCTTTTAATAATTGATATTGGTAATAGTTTACGCTGTAAAAGTAACATAAAGGAAATTTGTTCAGTTAAAGTAGCCTACTTACCTCAGAAAAAACTCACAGCTGGCGTCTAGCTGTGGCGATCCACTCTCAGCAGGGACGTCTGATAAGCGCGCGCTTGACACACAAACCTCTGTTTACATTCTGCGAGGCTGTTGCGCGGGCTTTGCACGCGAGCAACAATTAAAATAGTAATTTTATAAAATTATAAAAAATATGGTCTAATGTCTATGTATGGGAACCAGTTTTTTTAGAAAATGCTAATATAAAAATGACTTATTTATATAGGATTAAAATAAATACTTCCATCCACGTGTTTTTTATTTAACTTTTAAACATCCAGCGTGTGCATTGCTTATTGAGAATGCAGATTCATGATTTTCATCTGCAGAACACAGGGGAAAAAACTATAAAACATTTTTATGACATTTTAATAGGCCTAACACATTAATACAATATGCATATAGCCCTATGAGTAGCCTACACGTTGTGTACACAATGAACACAAGTGCAGTCATCCCGTGAATTATAAGGCAATGATTAGGCAAGTTAGGCAACTATATTAAAAAAATAAAATAAATATTGTGCAAAAGTTCATGTATTTCAGTAATTCAAATTAAAAGGTGAAACTAATATATTTAGTATATAACTATGCATGATTATACTTTTCAGAGGGCCGACATTTCTGTATTTAAAATCCTTTTTTAATTTATTAATGTATTGATAATTTTTTATTATTTATTTATTTTTTTCATATATATTTTTTTATTATTATTTATTTATTTTTTCCTGTATAGTGCTTTGCATATATGCCAATTCATATATACAGCAGAGAGGCAGGCCTTGTCAAAAGAAGCTTCAAGAAATCTGTCTTCTTCATTTACAGTAGCACTACTGCTTTTGCGTAAACAGTAAAGTACTGTAAATTACCATATACAGTAAGTTACTGTAAATTTCACACAAAATACCCACAATGCAGTTCATATTACAGTAGTTAACCGTAAATATTATAAGTGGTATTTTACTGGGCTTTTTTGCGGTAAGTAACTGTAAAATTACGGCAAAGTCTAACAGTGTAGATAAGCCTACAACACCATAGACATCATATAGATAGACGCCCTATCGACCGCTACTGGCTAACGTTAGCTAGCTACGATTTCAGTACAGTAATATCAAAGATCCTTGCTCCTTTAGTCCCAACCCTGCTTCAACACACACACACCTGCAATTTTCAAATTAGCATGAAGGAATTGATTAGCTGATCAGGTGTTTTTAAAAAAAATTTAGGGTTGAAGCTAAACTCTGCAGGGCTCTGGCCCTCCAGGAACTGACTTTGACACCCCTGCTCTATATAATATCTATGTACAACACGAACCAAAGACATATAACGAACCGAAAACAGGATGTGATGTCACAAGATGCGCATGTCAAAAGAACAGAATGATCTGGCAATCGCTGTGTCAGAAAAATCACATAGTGTGGTATCTATTTGATTTGAAACTTATATCACGACCGTTAAAAAAATATGTTCTATATATGAATGTGTGCAGTATGAATGAAATTCAGACGTAGCATCTTGCCGGAAGTAGTATGTCTTCTTGCTTCCAGTTTTATGAATAGCCTACTGTCAGTGTTGGGGAAAGTTACTTTCAAAATTACAATATTGCGTTGCTCCCCCCAAAAAGTAACTAACTGCGTTACTTAGTTACCTTTTATGAAAAGTAATGCGTTACATTACTTTTGCATTACTTTTTCTCACCTCGCTGGACTTTTTTTTTTTTTTTTATGACAACAAAGAAAGTTCTATTTTTTGCAAATGTAAAGGCCCTTTCACAACAAAAGTGATATGAATAAGCCTCAGGCTGAAGGAAATGTATATTTACACCTGTACAGTAGAGGACGCCGCTCAAACTAACCCGGATTAAAGAACAATAGGATACAGGAGAAGGAAGTTCTTTTATTTTTAAATCTCATCTAAAGTCATTTTGGTTTTTTATAAATATTTGTTTTATGGTTGAATTAGTTCATTGAAGGTCAGCAACACCATTGGTTAATAAATAAAGTATATTTGTGTAATTTAATATAGTTAATTATCATTCAACAAATGACTCTTATGAGCTTATGAGTTCTCTTAATGAATAGCTCAAAGGGAGTTTCCGGTATGAATCAGTTTGCTCTATATAATTTAAGCAGAGAGATTTCTGTTAGACACATATGTTAGATGCAGCATGGAGCCCTTATCATAAAGTCAGCATTTTTTTGCCCTCAAAATCCAATGAATTTGTAATATTGTGTCGTGATAATAACAAAACTCCCATACTTTTTTTTCTCTATAATTCAGATTCATTGTCACAATCAAAAATAGGCAGAGGTGGAAAGTCCAGGGGTCAGAAAGTAAAAGTCCTGCCATATGTTTATTCCACCCATGAACTCAGTCAGCTGATTTCACTAATTAGTTCTATCTCCTGGCTGAAAAAACGGTGCTAATTAGCAAATCCAGGTGATTGGAACAAAATACTGAGGAGGACTTTTACTTTCTGAACCTGGACTTTCCACCTCTGAAAATAGGTAAAGTCTATACATCACACTTTTGCCTTGTATTAGGTCATCCAGTTATTCTATGCAAACACACATTTCACATACTATTGACATTATAATTAGCCTAGTATATAATGCAAATCTATGTAGCATGCATTGATTGGGTCACTAGTAGAGCAGAGGTCTTCAAGCCTAATCCTGGGGAACCACTGTTCTCCAGAGATTATCTCCAAACACCTGAACCAGCTAAAAGAGCTCTTCAGGATCACTTCAAAATCACAAGCTGAAGCAAGTTGGATATAAACTTTGCAGGTCAGTGGGTCTCCATCAATAGGGTTGAAGGGCTGACCTCTGAGTCAGAACCCAAAATAGAGAGACATTTAGAGCAGTAAATATGGCCTCTGCCTCTAGAGGGCACTCCATGATTCAAGATCAGTGTTTTCTCATGGACAGTTTGGGCTTGTGTGGGTGGTAATCCTCATTCTGTGAATCTTCAGCATTCGGTGTCTCCACAATAACCCTGCTCTTACCGTATGGCAGCAAAGCTTGCGAAAGCTTTCACAGAATGATAACTACCAATTAGACAATATTACAGTTCAGTCAAATTACTTAAAGGGATAGTTCGCCCAAAAATGAAAATTCTGTCATTACTGTAAATGTAATTACTCACCCTCATGTCGTTCCAAACACGTAAGACTTTCGTTCATCTTCAGAACACAAATTAATATCTTTTTGATGAAATCTGAGAGATTTCTGTCTCTCCATTGACAGATATGCAACTGACACTTTGACGCTTAAAAAAGTTCATAAAGAGATCATAAAACTAATCCATATGAATTGAGTGGTTTAGTCCAAATATTCTGAAGAGACTCAATTGCTTTATATGATGAAGATGAACATAATGAATATAGGCTTTTATTCACATATAAACTTTCTTCAACTTACACATCAGTTGTGATAAACAAAAACTCAAGCATTTTCACTTGACGTGCAAGAACCAATGAGGTTCATTCTCCTGTTACTCAGCACGTTTGAGCTTCAGCAAGAGCCAATGAGGTTCATTCTTGTGTTACGCAGCACGTTTGAGCTTCTGTAAGAGCCAATGAGGTTCATTCTCCTGTTACTCAGCACGTTTGAGCTTCTGCAAGAGCCAATGAGGTTCATTCTCGTGTTACGCATCACATTTGAGCTTCTGCAAGAGCCAATGAGGTTCATTCTCGTGTTACGCAGCACGTTTGAGCTTCTGCAAGAGCCAATGAGGGTCATTCTCGTGTTACGCATCACATTTGAGCTTCTGCAAGAGCCAATGAGGTTCATTCTCGTGTTACGCAGCACATTTGAGCTTCTGCAAGAGCCAATGAGGGTCATTCTCGTGTTACGCATCACATTTGAGCTTCTGCAAGAGCCAATGAGGTTCATTCTCGTGTTACGCAGCACATTTGAGCTTCTGCAAGAGCCTATGAGGTTCATTCTCGTGTTACGCATCACATTTGAGCTTCTGCAAGAACCAATGAGGTTCATTCTTGAGATACGCAGCACGTTTGAGCTTCTGCAAGAGCCAATGAGGGTCATTCTCATGTTACGCATCACATTTGAGCTTCTGCAAGAGCCAATGAGGTTCATTCTCGTGTTACGCATCACATTTGAGCTTCAGCAAGAACCAATGAGGTTCATTCTCGAGTTACGCAGCACGTTTGAGTTTCAGCAAGAGCCAATGAGGTTCATTCTCGAGTTACGCAGCACGTTTGAGCTTCAGCAAGAGCCAATGAGGTTCATTCTCGTGTTACGCAGCACGTTTGAGTTTCAGCAAGAGCCAATGAGGTTCATTCTCGAGTTACGCATCACATTTGAGCTTCAGCAAGAACCAATGAGGTTCATTCTCGAGTTACGCAGCACGTTTGAGTTTCAGCAAGAGCCAATGAGGTTAATTCTCGAGTTACGCATCACATTTGAGCTTCAGCAAGAACCAATGAGGTTCATTCTCGAGTTACGCAGCATGTTTGAGTTTCAGCAAGAGCCAATGAGGTTCATTCTCGAGTTACGCATCACATTTGAGTTTCAGCAAGAACCAATGAGGTTCATTCTCGAGTTACGCAGCACGTTTGAGTTTCAGCAAGAGCCAATGAGGTTCATTCTCGTGTTACGCATCACATTTGAGCTTCTGCAAGAGCCAATGAGGTTCATTCTCGTGTTACGCAGCACGTTTGAGTTTCAGCAAGAGCCAATGAGGTTCATTCTCGAGTTACGCAGCACGTTTGAGTTTCAGCAAGAGCCAATGAGGTTCATTCTCGAGTTACGCAGCACGTTTGAGTTTCAGCAAGAGCCAATGAGGTTCATTCTCGAGTTACGCAGCACGTTTGAGTTTCAGCAAGAGCCAATGAGGTTCATTCTCGTGTTACGCAGCACGTTTGAGTTTCAGCAAGAGCCAATGAGGTTCATTCTTGAGTTACGCAGCACGTTTGAGTTTCAGCAAGAGCCAATGAGGTTCATTCTCGAGTTACGCAGCACGTTTGAGTTTCAGCAAGAGCCAATGAGGTTCATTCTCGAGTTACGCAGCACGTTTGAGTTTCAGCAAGAGCCAATGAGGTTCATTCCCGAGTTGCGCAGCACGTTTGAGTTTCAGCAAGAGCCAATGAGGTTCATTCTCGAGTTACGCAGCATGTTTGAGCTTCAGCAAGAGCCAATGAGGTTCATTCTCGTGTTACGCAGCACGTTTGAGCTTCAGCAAGAACCAATGAGGTTCATTCTTTTGTTACGCAGCACGTTTGAGCTTCTGGAAGAGGTTTGTTCTCGCGCATCAAGTAGGTTCGGTAAAGCTTCAGTTTATGTTCTCTGATCATTCACGAGTTTACACTTACAAATAAGTCAGATGGAATAAAAGCGTATTTGGCGTGTTGTCCGAGGAGAGGGCTCCGGGCTTGGCATTCGGCCCGAACCCAGAGTACTCCCCCGTATTCCTGGCTGTTAAAGAAAGAGCCAAGAGTGAGGAGTCGGGGTGGTGGAGGGATGCTGAAAAACTGTCAAGGAATGTTAGGTGAGTTGACAGAGTGGATATATATATATGCGTCTTGTCATGCTGATTAGAAGATGTAATTGTTTGATGACAAGTAGATTGGATTGGTTGAACGTGCTCCTCCCGAACTTTGTTTATAAAACATCATATGTTAGTAAGGAATAAAAGCCTAAATTAAATCTGTTCATCATAAAGTGATTGAATTTCTTCTGAAAGTTTGGACTAAACCGCTTAATTTATATGGATTAGTTTTACGATCTCTTTTTATCTCATCTTTTTCCGAAGATGAACAAAAGTCTTACGGGTCTGGAACAACATGAGGGTGAGTAATTAACGATAGATGAAGAGATAAACATTTTCCTTTTTGGGTGAATTATCCCTTTAAATTAGTTAACCGAACTAATTTCATTTAGTAGTGTACTTTGTGATCTGATTCTGAATTGGGTGGGTTAGATTGTGAGATTAGAGAAGCGGATGCTTTATGAATGAATCACAGGAGATGAATTACTCCGCTCATGATGATGTATTACTAACAGCTTTTTCGGAATGAATTTTTGTTCAGATAAGAAAAAATAAGACACACCCTCATTGCTTAATCCTGCTGACACATTTGGACGTGCCAGCTTTTCCCCCACTATAGACTCTATGAAGTCATAACTTATCAAAGTGTTCACGTACTAGGCTATACTGTATGTTATGAAATATAACCACCATATGAATCAGAGAGCGTAAAGTTTGTGTCCGTCACTCTTCTTACTCATTTCCCGAGTCTCTCTAATTTAGCAGAGAAAGGTTGCTTTACTCAATACTCATTCTGTCTTGACGTCAAAGCTATGTCATGCCCACCAGTTTTCTCGTTTAGGTCATGAATTGCGAAATTAACTCTGGGTACTCTTCATGTATCATGCAAAAAAATATGATTTCCTATTAAGAAGAAAGCGAGAGTGATACAAGTTATGAGAAACATAAAACTAGTTGCGTGAGAAAATCACAAGTCTGGGATGGCAACGGTCAAAAATAAAGTTTAACATTACAACACAAAAGTATTTGACTGCAGACTGATGCTATTGACCGATTAATATAGAAGAATAAGTGATTTATTAGTGTAACTGAACTCTGAGGTTTTCGTTTCCTGTGCAATGGCTTTACTGGAAACCACAGAGTACTTTCAAAACTTTGCACTGACCTGATGAACTTCTTCTGACTGTCTCATCAGTTACACATTGTGTTTGTGTAAAAAGAATGCAGAACATTCCAAAAGGTTTTAAAGAACCTTTGAAAAAAAGCAGACACAATGACAACAACAACAACAACAACAAAAAGTAATGCTGGGCAAAGATTAATCGCATCCAAAATAAAAGTTTGTGTTTACATAATATATGTGTGTGTACTGTGTATAATTATTTTGTATATATAAATATACACACATGCATGTATTTAAGAAAAATGTGTTATATATATATAAAATATGTATATTTATATATAATATAATATAATATAATGTATGTATAATTTATAAATATATATACAGTGTATATGCAAAGATTTCTTAAATGTATACATGCATGTGTGTATATTTATATATACAAAATAATTATACACATATAGTATGTAAACACAAACTTTTATTTTGGATGCGATTAATCGTGACTAATCTTTGCCCAGCACTAAAAAAAAAAAAGACTCATTCACATTCACATAACTAAAGGATTTCTGTTGACATGTTTCTGTGAAAACAGGCAAATATGTGAGGAATATTAAAGAAAGAAACATTATCATTCTAGAAACTATTTGACTGGACAAAAATATGGATACGCCCCTGAGTGTAGGATGATGTCATCCATTTTCTTGGTCCATTTTCCTTGAAAAGAAAATATTTTAAATGTGTATGTCTAATAAAATTGTTTTTAATCAACTTAATAGTTAGTAATTAAAAGACTTTGAGACATGGACTAAAAGACTCAAAAGTCCACATTTGGTTTTACAGGTATGATGTCTTAAAAATAAACTTGGTTAAATTGCTTTTGATGGTCTTATAATATAAATCTTATAAATGGTCTCTGAATTAATTTGACCGAACGCAATACACATTGCTTTGTTCTTATTGCATAACACACTGTGGTAGTACTTTAAAGTAACATTTATGCCCTAGTGTAGGCAAATGTCGTTTTTTAACTAGTAATTTTTTAACCATCAAACTTAAAAACACAATAAAAAAACAAACTGATCTTTATGAAAGGGTGTTGCACTTTCACTTCCTCTAAACTATTATTAGGGCAGAAAGGGAAATGATTGGTATTGTGAGATAACCCAGTCCTTTCAAATAATTCTTTAGAATTAAGTTAAATATCAAGACTGGTAAAGGTAGCCTACTGTTAAGCGTTCATATCCCAAATGTCGATGAACTGAGCTCTTTAATAAGACTTTAGGAGAACTGTCAATTTACTGTAACAAGTTAAGGGGAGAACATACATTTTAACATTTTACTTCATTCTACAAAAAATAGCGCTACCATTAAGCTAATTTACATTGTAAAAGACTAGATCATACTAATCTTCAATAATAAATAAAATATGTAGGCTATATTTATCAATTATTGATAGCCTATTTAGATTCTGACTGTCACTAATGTAAGCAAATTTATGACACTGACCATGTGAACTCCTTTATGAAATAGATAGATAGATAGATAGATAGATAGATAGATAGATAGATAGATAGATAGATAGATAGTGACTGCCGAGGGGGTGGGCGTGGGGCGTCTGTCTCTGATGGGCGTATTATGAACTCGTTTTATATGCTAGAAAGTACAGTGTTGATCTGACTCTGCTGCGAGCACTCATTTGAAGAACACTATCGGAATCCCGTGAAGAAAACCAGTTTACAAAAGTAAGGCAACATTTTTTTCCCCATTTTTCCCCCAATGAATTACTGTCAGTCGTGTTTGATCTGTGCAGAAGTACTTTGACTTTGCGTGGTCTCGCGCGCCGTCCAGAACGAGCAGATAACGTTCCAAAGTTTGAGGTTAATTATCATCCATAATTAGTCTATAGAAACTATTACTGAGTAATATGTTTTAGTGAACCGTAGCACTTTCACGATCTCTTTGTGGTCTCGTTTGGGTGATTGATGTGTGAACTTTTAAAAACCGAGAAACTAAAACCAGTCACAACAGTTATTCTTTATCGATGTATGTAATTGTCTAATATGCCTTAAGGATATGCAGTGCATAGATCACGTATTTTGACTGAAATCACACGTCTGAATGTAATTTCATTGTTTAGCAAAATATCAAGTCTTTGAGCAAAAAATTATGAAGTGAAGTTCTGTGCAATTATGCAGCATAAGAGCAGATAACTGTATAATGCAATGACATTCATACTTTGTAAGTGCAAACATTTTTTTGATCTACATAGATAGGATATACTGTATGTTTGGCTAGAAACACAGTTAAAGCTATACTCTAGACACTGACTGCATGTTTTTGCTTATGGATTCCAGCTGTTTCTGATTTGATAGGGTGGGGAACTGAAGAAAAAGCTCCTCACATTGTTCAGATACTTCAGTTCATCCGAACCTGAGAACATATGTATCTCTCCATCACTCTCCCCTGGTTTCTGCATAAATTAATAAGTTAGATTCGGATGGTTTGAAAGCCTTTCCTGCTGTTTTTCTTTTTTACATGTGTCTGTTTGTTTTACAAATCCAATTTCTTGAGGCTGCTGCTTTCAATCATTTTTTTTTCTTGGCCATCCATTTGAAGATGATTTTGTGTATTCCACATAACTGCTCAGTGTGATTATCATGTGCTCTTCTCCTCATGACTCCACCGACAGCTGTAAACATGAACTTTTATGTGTTTAGCATCTATCTCAGTTGTCATTTGCTAACATTCAATTTAAATGGAGAAAACAATGAAAATTATGACAGAATTATTATTTGTTTTCTGTAAACTTTTTCATTCATATGCATGTGTTGTGCTTTAGTTCTTTTTAAACATATGATTGTAGCCTATAGCAAAACTCTCTGGTAAGATCTCTCCTCAAACTAAACTTCTGTTGGGTGGATATTGGGAATGTTCTGTTAAGGCCCTCATAAACAGAATAGAGAGCCAAGATACATTTTTAAAGCTTCTGGAAAGGAAAGGTAAAGTAATTTTATAGCTGCAGTTTTGGAGTGCTTGCGTCTTATCTGACTTAACCATTCCTGCCTATTGCATTCCAACAATAAGGGTCTGGTTTTGACGGCCAAAATCAACACATACGCACACACAAACAGATATGAACCACAGTGGTGCAAATAAAGCGGTAGAATCCAAATACATCTGTTTTGGGTGGTTGCCAGGGTGTTGCTATGTGGTTGCTGGGGTAACCATTACCACCCAGCAAGCTAGAGTGTTCTGATTGGTTGCAAGGTGATCCCAGCTATAACAGAACATTCTCAAAATTTTGGCTAACGTTCTGGTAAGGTTCTCTCAAAGTTATGAGCAAACATTCTCCCTGTAACGTTAATAGAACATTAAACTGATCGGGCCTTTAATAATCAAACTCAAAACGCACAAAAACTTTATTTATACAATGTTTATAAAATTTAGTTGGTTTAGTTGGACATTCCTCTGACATATTTGAAATGTTAGGCTATTATTTGTTTAAGAGTGTTCAGAGAACATTCAAAAGTAACGTTTCCAATTCCATAATGTTTTTGGAAAATTAAATGGAATGTTTCCTGAACAAAAATTTTGCAAAACCAAAAAAAAAAAAACCTTTTAAACGTTCAAAGAACATTCAGAAGTAATGTTTTCATAACTTAATGGGAATGTTTGCAAAAGATTCTTGGAAAATGCTTTTGTTAGCTGTGATGAACTAGAACATTAACTTATCTAAAACATATATTTGCTGTGATGTAAGAACAGCATGTCGAGTCGTGTTCTTTCTCAACCGTTGATAAACCCAGTCACTCTTTCTGCATCATGGAAATGATGAAAGTTTGAAGAATAGAGGAATAGAGGTGTGTCCTGATGACTTCATTAGGTGTGTGAACTTATGGCTTCAGTTGTTTATTTCCATGGTGTTTATTACACTGTTGCCAGGTGTATCAGTCTGGGACGTATCCGTAGTATCCGAGTCGGCCGTTTGTCCCTCCAAAGGTGCCTTGTGAAATTAAAATAATTGGCTTCTTCCATATAAAACTTGGATGTGTAAATCAAGAGACAAGATGAACACACACTTGTTCACTACTTTTTTCAGATAGTTCACTCCAAAATGAAAAATACACCATCATTTACTCACCTTTAAGTTGTTTCCGTATGATTAGTGGAATACAGGAAGAGTCGGCTGTTTTGCACAGAACAACAGATTGAAATTGAAGCTGTAATTCTTCTGCATATTCAAGCCATCATTGACATACAAATCACTAACAGTATGAGACGATTTCAAGTGAATAACATTAAAATTTCAGTCTGTTCCTTACACAAAGCTAATGTATTTACATTTGTCCCGAAAAGAGCAGTGTCAACCTTAGCATCTCCTTTTGTGCTTTACGAAAGTTTTTTGGGGCTCATTAGAGTGAATAAATGACTAGAGAATTTGTTTTTTTGGGGGTAAACTATCCCTTTAAAATCTAAATACAGCTCAGTGGAGTAGATCTGCAGCCACCACCCCTCTCATGTGCACATATTTGCCTGTTGCTCGCTCTATCTTTGGCGTTACACCAGCTGCTGTTACATTAGCCCTCACACACACACTATCAAAAAAGTGGGCATAAACAAATCCAGAAGTTTAGGGTTGGTAAGATTTTTCAAAGAAGTCTCCATGCTCACCAAGGCTGCATTTATTTGTTCAAAACTACAACAAAAACAGTAATATGTGAAATGTTTTTTCTATTTAAAATGGCTGTTTTGTATGTGAATGTATATAAAAATGGCAGAA
Source organism: Phoxinus dragarum (assembly GCA_033366665.1). Taxonomy (NCBI): domain Eukaryota; kingdom Metazoa; phylum Chordata; class Actinopteri; order Cypriniformes; family Leuciscidae; genus Phoxinus; species Phoxinus dragarum. The sequence continues at coordinate 110,840 of JARPMJ010001563.1, read as the reverse complement.
ATCATTTTAATATGCTTATTTTTTATTTTTTGCATTTCTTATTATTATCAATGTTGAAATAATGTTAAAAACCGTAAATTTTTTTTTTAATTTAGGACTCTGATGAATAGAAAGTTCCAAAGAATGTGATTAATGCCATGGCAAGCTTATATTAGCGAGCAGGGTTCATAGGTCACAGTGGATCATGATTTAGAGAGAGCAGATGTGTGAGAAAGGCTGTCCTGCATTGGAGAGGTCAGGTCAGGCTTGAGTTTGCATTCTAGCATTCTGATCATAGCTGTCTATGTATACATGTAAGATTCATTCTAAACATCCATTTATCCCCGAGGCATCTCATGACACCCAGTGGAAAAATATGCTGCTTAGAGTTTGCTCTTTTATAGCTCACGAGACCTAATTGTTCTCAGTCATTGTTGATGCTTAAAACACAGCAAAGATGTTTCTTCCTAAAGTCCTTTCACTCTTAAAAAATGCTGGGTTGTTTTAACCCAATTTTGGGTCAAATATGGACAAACCCAAACGTTGGATCAAAAATGCAATTTAAAAATGTAACCCAATGGCTGGGTTTGTCCATATTTGACCCAAAATTTGGTTAAAACAACCCAGCATTTATTGTTGAAATAATAAGTCATACAACAAGAGTATAGAAGGAATGTGCATAACAGCACAGATAATTTGGTCTATCTCTTTGATATCTTGGTATCTTTGGTATAGTGTACCATAAAGTCTATCATGTCTAATACACAAATTTATAAGTCCCATAAATTATCAACATAATCAAAACTTTGCTGAAAAAAACGTCCAAAATTCTACATGCTTTCTGTCGCCTAATATTGTGGACTTTCTGTAGCAAGTAAAACGCTTTTTTTATTTTTTTTAATCCATGATCAGGTGTCTTTTTGCTATGAAATATTGAACTCTTGCTATATAGTAATGAAGATCTCATTGATCATAATTAATTTTTGTAGCCATATAAATATGAGCATTTGCAACAAATAGCATATTTTTGATTCATTGTTTTTTCCTCCATATTCTCACTATATCATACTATATGGGCCATAAAAGCCTCATTTATCGAATAGGATACTCAGCAACAACAACAAAAAAACACATACAAACTTTTTTTAAAGATTTTTGACGATATTTTGTAATTTCAAGAAATGTTCCATTCTAAACAGTGTTAAGACAACAGTGTTAAGATCTGATCTAAAAAAAAAAATCACATTACACAGATTCTCCTTCCTAGACAGATATAACCCTCTCAGTGTTGCCTCACTTTGTGCAGCCGGGGCCATAGAGGTCGTGACCTCTTGAGGCTTGCATTTAGGAAATTGGGCGGCTCTTGGCTGTTGGTTGAACACAGAGATTTGCTTGAATAAAGTCTTTGAATGAGCAAATGCTCTTTTGAGAATATTTGAGCTGGAGGCGACTCATCACGTCTTGTGAAAGGTCTCAGGACATCACAGTTTAAGCATCTCATCATGAGTACGTGTTTCCTAATTGGATAAAACAATAAAGCAGATTCACATTTGTCCTCTGTAGTCTGTCCTGTGTAGTGTTAATGCCGTATAGTCTGCAGGCTTCAGTGTCTTACACAAGCAGCATTGCAAACATTCTTGTGCTGCACATGATCACATATACAGCTGCAAACTGAACTGTGTGTTTGGCTGTATTAAACTGGTAAACCTTTGGACATTCTTAGCTAAATAACATAGGCAAACATGTTATCTGATGTGTTTAAAGGCGGTCTTATTCAGTGGATAAATCTGATGGAAGTCAGTGAAATTAGTGAATTTGCTTACAACACTTTTAAATAAGAGGATAACAGATCAATGACGTGCCTAGAGTAACGTTTTTCATATAAAGAGACGTAATCAAGCTTTCAGTTGATGACATATCACCTCATAGAAAGAAAAAAGAAACTCAAATGAGTTAATAGTTGTCATACTGTTGGAGTTTAGGAGTTTCACATTGAAATCTTTGACTTTGGATTACAGATGTTAGAATCTCTACAGTACATTTACATTTATGCATTTACCTTTTATCCGAAACAACTTTCTAAAGAGGAACTATAAAGCAATTCGTCAAAGAGTCAATAATTCAGTATTCATAATATACAATGCTAGATTTATTAGAAAAGTTGATTAGCAAGCAAGCTAGAAAAGAGGAGAAATAGAAGATTTTATATGTCATTAGCTATGTTTCCATTCAATGTTGCGATGTTTAACTTGGAATATCGCATAAAACGAATAAAGCTGCGTTGGCATCCCACGTGTTCAAGAGAACAAAATCATCACTTCCTGGGAAATTGGCTCAAAATATCTGTAATAAAAATGCAATCGGGGAAGCTGCTGTGACTCTTTCTTCCTACATCGTAAATGACTTGGCAGACGAAACGCAATAAAAGCTGTCATGTTATCTTGCGTTCAGATGCCTGGTGTTTGGGGACGCGATCATTTGAGACGCTTCTGTCTTCTGGGAAATAAATCAAATCATTTTGATAATTGGCTCAGGCTTTTCAGAATGACTAAACAAACCTTTGAGAACTTGATCCACTGGTCAGTCCATTTATCCAATCACATCCACTGTTGAAAAGTCATGTGATTTTCTTTTTTTTTTTTTGCCCATCAAGGGATTTATTTAGTAAATGCGTTTCCATTGTAGTTTATGCACGTCTAATCGGATAAAACTTGTATCTGCCTTATTGAGTGCGTACATTTTTAATGCACAAAAATTTGTGCACATCATGGTGTTTCTATCCATTGTTTTTAATGCAATATCCCAAAATGAACATAAAAATAGATGGATGGAAACTGCAGAGGCGTGTCTGGTTTGTTAAACCGAAGGGAATGAGTCTCATAAACGCTGCTGGTTGGTTGTTGAGAGTTTGGAATTTGGTAATTGTGAGAAATGTCTTGAGAAAACAGAAGAAAACATGTTGTGGAGATTAAGGGAGAGCACAAGGCCATTGGGAGGAAAACACATGGTTCTCATTTTCAGTGTTTACTCCACGTCAACTGGGACAGAACGCACATGCAACGTCAGCATTTCTGTTCCACCAAAAAACTACCGATCACTGATCATTTGTGAATAATTACTGATGTTTATTTGGCAATGGCAATCTGAGACATGCTGGGGAATTCCTGTAACACTGGGAAATTCCTGTATCTTTAAGCAACATGTTAAAGTTTACAGCTCATGACCAAATAGGCAGTTACTTTAACAACACTGGAGAAACGCAGATGTGGACTATTCCTTTGCATGGTGGCTTTAACTCATGCACTTTTTGGTTAAGTGACATGGGAGAAAGCCTTATAAGAAAACATATCATGTGTGTGTGTGTATATATCTTATTTTATGTTTTTAGGGAAAACTAAGGGCTCATCGTTATTAGGGAGTCATTATGTGAAATGAATCTTTTTGTTTTGTGTTTTTGTTCCTATACAAATTAATGCATAAAAAAAATTCAGCAGCTATTCTTTAAAACTAGTATGGGAAACCGTATTCACTATGATTTTACTTTTCGAATGGTAGTATGCTCAACATTTTTGATATGTTTAATTCCATGAGATGCATCCAGTTATCCTCATAAAAACATATATTTTGCATTTGAAACCAATTTTGTGTACTGATTTTTATTTTGTGCAAATGTTTTACTTCCAGCATGATCTTTAAACACCATTTAAATTCAATATTGAATGAGAAAATACAAAAAGAAACAATTACATTGCATTATTGCATTATGCATTTATCTTATGTGTGATCTGGATGCATATGTATGACCCTTGGTTTCATTTTTATTATGTTTTGTGCAAATGTTAAAGTCTTATTCGCCTACACAAAGTGTCAATCAGTTGCATGCGTATTGCTAGAGAACATAAGCAGGGGAAATAGTCTTGTGTTAACCTCAAAAACAAAAACTTCACACCTTACATTTCCTCAAGCCAGGCCCATATCTATCTCTAACTTGTTTTTGTTCCATTTCGAAGTTAGGAAATGTTTTTATATCTTGACAGATGCATTATGCAAATGCTTAACCATATGCTAGTTTCAGAATGATATATTTACTTTGCTCTTGGCTCTCTGATCAATGAGATCTTGTTTGTATCTTCTATGAATTTTCTTCACCGATTAATCATTATCAACAAATGTCATTGTGAAACTTACAGTATATTGTCTGCTCATTTCACTTGCATCAAGTCTTTGATTTTCAATGTAATAATTACTTTGTACGATGTTTTTCAGGATGCCAGGAGAAAGACTGTCAATCCGAGATAACTCCGCTGTCGGCCGTTTCCACGGTGTTTCTGAAAGCAATGGTCTGGCCGTCCCTGAGAGACACAGCGAGGCCAAAGTGAAGAAAGACGAGAGCGGATGTCGACGTTGGTTACGGAAGGCTTGTCCGTGTTGCCTCCGGAAACAGAGCACCTCGTATGAGTTGACCGTTGAAAAGGATCCTGTGGTTGTCGGAGATGGAGAAAAAGAAGAGCCGGCATCTCCTGTGCCGCCCAGCGGTGATACAGAACTAAACGGTGAGAAGCTCAGTCTCAGACAGTCAAATACAAAAACCCTCATCTGAAGTTCCTCAAACTCAATCTTTTTTTTCTCTCCATCTTTTCCCATCAGAGTTGTCTCTAGCAGTGCGTTCTGTGGATCTGCTCAGCCGGAAAACTGATCGGAACAAGAAGGAGCATCACACGGATCAATACTGTGGTGACCAGCTCATCATCCGCAGAGGACAGACGTTTCAAATGGAGCTCGAGCTCTCACGACCTTTCAACCCAAACACAGATAAACTTCACCTGGAACTGAAGATAGGTGAGCGTGAAGGGATTTCGCAAAAGTAAAAACCATGGGATTGATAGATTGTAGATTGATTGATCGATTGATTCAAATTCTTCCGTTTTCCAGCATCTTTTGCATGTTTAAACCCTTTCCAGCAGTGACTGTATGATTTTGAGATCCATCTGTTCACAATTGACAATTGACACAACTATTAAAAAAGGTTCAAACATTCACTGATGCTCCAGAAGGAAACACTATGCATTAAGAGCCTGGGGGTGAAAACTTTTTGAATTTGAAGATCAAGGTAATTTGTACTTTGTCCTCCGGGTAACATGTGTGTAGCTTCTGTTGCTTCCGGGCAGTACTAAATGACATAAATATTTAAACAAAATAAGAAAAATCTTCATCCTGTTCAAAAATTTTCACCCCCCGGCTCTTAATGCTTTGTGTTTCCTTCTGGAGCATCAGTGAATGTTTCCCTTTTATGTGGAAAGTTTCAATTAAGAGATTTAATAGTCAAGACACCAAGGGATTAAACATTCAGAAATAAAATGCATGACTTATTTAACTATTAATAAATCACAGATGTCCTCTACATAAAGAACAGGAACTGAAAAAGGAAGGACCAGGTTTCATCATTTGAGCAAGCAATATGTGTTTTATGTGCTGGCTGACCTTGACTTTGTGACTGAATCAGTATTTCAACATAGTTGGAATGTGAAATGTAATAATTTACCAGAAGTTTCAAAACTCAGAACCAAATGAATCATGTTCCTCTCAAAGCTTGTGTTTCATGTCCATGTCATCCTTCAGGAACGCTCCCGCTGGTGTCAAAGGGCACGCACATCATCATACCGTTGGTGGAAGAACTCCAGGATGAGCGCTGGGAGGCCAAGATCGTGGAGCAGAGCGTCAACCGAGTCAAGCTGTCCGTCAACTCCTCCACCACTGCCGTCATCGGAAAGTACAAGCTGACCGTCGCAACGCAATGTGTGAAGACGGGCGAAACTACCACACACGACCCTGACAAAGACATTTACATGCTCTTCAATCCCTGGTGTGAAGGTAAGACAAAAACACTTTGTTCCAACATATGCGATCTTATGCGTAATACAGCGCAGTGATCAGATTGAAAGTTCATTCTTATCAATATTGTGTAGAAAAGCTCATACACTGATGTAGATGTGTCTCCACTCTGAATGAATGCGTGTACCTCACAACATTGGTTTAAAGGGTTAATTCACCCAAAAATGAAACTTCTGTCAGCATTACTCACCCTCATGTTGTTCCAACCCCGTTTGTGCAAATGTTTTACTTCCAGCATGATCTTTAAACACCATTTAAATGAATGAGAAAATACAAAAAGATGCATTTATCTTATGTGTGATTCATACTGGATGCATATATATGACCCTTGTTTTCATTTTTATTTTGTTTTGTGCAAATGTTAAAGTCTTATTCGCCTACACAAAGTGTTAATCAGTTGCATGCGTATTGCTAGCAGGGGAAATAGTCTTGTGTTAACCTCAAAAACAAAAACTTCACACTTACATTTCCTCAAGCCAGGCCCATATCTATCTCTAACTTGTTTTTGTTCCATTTCGAAGTTAAGAACTGTTTTATATCTTGACAGATGCTCTATGCAAATGCTTAATACTCACCCTCATGTTGTTCCAACCCCGTAAGACTTTCGTTCATCTTCAGAACACAAATAAAGATATTTTTGATTAAATCTGAGAGCTGTCTCACTCCTCCATAGGCTTCTATGGCCCAGAAAAGTTAGTAAAAACATTGTTAAAATAGTCCAAGTGACTACAGTGGCTCAACCTTAAGTTTATCAAGCGATGAAAATACTTTTTGTGCGCAAAAAACAAACAAAAATAACGACTTTATTCAACTATTCATTTCTTCCGTGTGGGCCTCGAGTGAGTTCACGTAGTGTAACAGCGCAGCGCTTCTGGGTTGTACATCAGAACGTAGGCTCACTATTGGCCGACGCTGGTCATGTGTGTGATGCGTGTGACGTACAACCCAAAAACACTGCACTGTTACACTACGTGAACTCACTCAGAGGCCCACACGGAAGAAATTAATAGTTGAATAAAGTTTTTTTTTTTGCGCACAAAAAGTACTGGTATTCTCGTTGCTTGATAAACTTAAGGCTAAGTTTAATAACTTTTCTGGGCCGGACATTTTCAATCCCATAGAAGCCTATGGAGGAGAGATCCAGCTCTCAGATTTAATCAAAAATATCACCATTTGTGTTCCGAAGATGAACAAAAATCTTGAAAAATCTAACAGGTGACACAGGTAAAGCAATAATGACAAAACGAGGATAACAAGGAGGGCGGGGCTAGATGACGAGACAACACAAGCACATGGCCCAAACAATTGGCCATGCGCTTGTACACAAAACATGGGTCTGTCATGATCCTGCCACAAGACCAGGAAAAACAAAGACATGATGGCAGAATCATGACAGGAACAACATGAGGGTTAGTAATTACTGACAGAAGTTAGATTTTTGGGTGAACTAACCCTTTAACTTTGCTTTTTAAACCAAAAGAACGGCTCTGAAAAAACAGAAAATAACCACTTTCCCCTTAAAGTGCCCATATTATCCTTTTTTTCAGATATTACCTTTTTAAAAGTTTGCAAAGTTTCAAAGATCAAAGTGCACGACAAATGGAGTTATTGTCTCACAAAAGAAAGAACTGTCTCTAAACGGCCTGAAACGAGTCGTCAGTAAATCCAGTCTTACTTTTGTAACAAAATTTGCATAATGCCCATATATAGACTTCATTGGCTCCATATGAACAACGTCTACTTTGACCCGTCCTCAAACACTGTAATTGTAGCTGAGGCCTGGAAGAGTTTGGTTCGTGTTCTCAACGTGTCAAGAAGACACTGTTTTCTGTGCTGCGAATGCAAATCCACTTTGGATGACAGACATCCCAAGTCTCCCGGAAGTTCCGGGAATCTCCCGCATATTGATAGCGGCTCCCTAATGCCCGCAAATTCGTTAAAATCTCCCGGAATCTAGCGCGCGCACGGCAGAGAGAGAGACGAGAGACCTTGTGTGTGTGTGCTAATGTGTGTGTGTGCTAATGTGTGTGTGTGTGTGCCTCACAAAGTGCATGTAAGGACCCAACCAATCAATTGTCAGTGTGGACGGGCTTTTATCTCTTCTCCCGAACCGAATTAATCACACATTTGTGATGCATTCATGAATTACGTCATGTCACAATGTCGGAATGCAGCGAGGATGACTGAACCAAACTCATCCATTGACGAGAAGCCAAACTACACCTCCACTGAAGCTTGTCTGAGAAACGCTGATATATTTAGTCTAAAATATTGCACAGGCAACTGTTAACACAATATAACACGAAGGTGCAAGTTTCCTCTTGTAGCCCAGTGACTTACATCAGTCTTCAGGAGGACTGAACATGTTCTCGCAATCCATTTGTGTTGCAGAAGTTTGGATTAACAACTGCTTTGGCTTCACTGCAACTACTGGCTATAAATCACTGACTAAACTAGTTTGTAATATTTCACAGAAATCACTGTATTTTAGTGCAATATTACATCTGCATAGGCAATAAAATGCAGATGTGAGAACCGTTGACTGTTAATATGTAAACTACATTAAGAAATGAAACTAAATTTATAAATGGACTGATGGGGGGAAATAAATAAAGTTCAGCAAATGTGGATATCGGCTGCTTTAGCTTACCAACAACTTGAGATTCTCTTCCATAGAATTACAGTTTTGTTTACAGTCACTATAAGTAAGGAATAATTGACGACAGGCCGTTGAATTATTATGAAAATAATGCACACCCGAGGTGGTAATGCGGTCACGACGCGAAGCGGAGTGGCCGTTACACCTCGGGTGTGCATTATTTTTATAATAATTCAACGGTCTGGAGTCAATTATTCCGCGCTTATACTACAGTTACCACACCTCGAAATATTGTTCAGATGATGTATTTCAAGACGTTTGTAAAGTTTTTGTCATTAAAACGCTCTTGTATGTAGGACTAATTCCTTGCGCATCTAAACCCATGCTCCGTTGCTAATTCCAAAACGTCATTTTAGAGTTAGTAACGGAGGTTTGAGCCACTGATAGCAGAGTAATGCTGGGGACACACACGTAACAACCAGAAACATTCTCTGACTGTGAATGCAGCAGATTTTAAACACCGCTGTGAACCGACTGAACGCGCTGAAAACGCGTGCATGATTAGTCATGACTCATAAGTATCAAATTACATTCATAACCGGCATTAGAGAGAAGCATGTGCGTCAATATTATTATTTATTTATTAATTCAATTCGTTTTAATTAATTCGTTCATTCTTTTTTTCTATTAGTGACAGACTAGAAGACTAATAAATGAAACACAAAGCCCTTTTAACAAGTATAGGCCTATCAATTTTATTTATTTGTTATATTATCTTCAATAATTACGAAAACCCGTGCAACAGGACTATCAATTTATTTAAATATTCAGTTAAATTTTTTATTGATTATATAGGACATTGAAAATTGCAGATCAAGCGCATGGGCTGCAGTTTCTCTTGTTATGAATTGTATCCTATTGTCCGTTATTACAGTTGACTACGCGAAGTGATATGGAACTGTAATGAGGTCAAGACCTGCCTGGAACTACTTTAGCCGTGCGGTTCCCTGAATATAATTGCACACCTCAGAACGTTCGTCAACCAATCAGATTCAAGCATTCAATGGCCCTGTAGTATAATAAAAGGTAATGCACATTGCATCAGCAGACAATAAAAGTTGGACAGTGATGTTTGTGATAAGGATGACAATTTTAATCAATGATTACTTGGTGAAGCAAATGCAAATCGATTAAGGAAACATAAATATCACAATATTTATAAGGAAATAAAGGGGCGTGGCCTGGTTGATTTAGGCCCCGTTTACACGTACATGGTTATTTTGAAAAACGGAGACATTTCCCTTCGTTTGTGCCCCTCGTTTACACGCAAACGGAGAATTCGCCTCTGAAAACGATTCTTTCTAAAAACTCCGGCCAGAGTGGAGACTTTGGAAAGCTTAATTTGCACGTTTGCTTGTAAACTGAGAAAAACTGAGTTTTAGGCAGCCGACGTCACAGTATGTGACTATTTTCAGGATTCTGATTGGCTAACGAGGGCTTGAGCTTCTCGTTACACTGCCACCTACAGGTTTGGCATGCTCTTGACGGCATATATACACGGGTTCGTGTAACAAACACTTTTCTGAAAAACTGACAGGCGTGAAAAATTTTATTTTTGAAAACGGAGAGCTGTCCGTTTATGAAAATAGCCGTCCACGTGTAAACGTAGCCTAAGTTAGTGTCCGTAGACGGGCTCTGGTAGTGTGTTGAAACTCGCGGTTATAGTAAGGGGGCGGGGCATTTCCCAAACACGCTTGAAGCTCTTGACCAATCACAACACACTGCTCCAGCCGACCAATCAGAGCACATTGCGCTTTTCAGAAGGAGGGGCTTCATAGAGACAGGAACTAAACAGTGTTATTGATAGACTGGGAAGAGACGAGCTGCAACAATATGTGAAAAATTATGTTCTTTTTGAACATTTAAGCATGCAAACTTACTCTAGTAGAGCCCAAAAACAAGATCCTTTAAAGCTTGTTTTGTAGGGTGGTTCGGGCTGTGCCCTCTTTCCTGCGCTTGAATGCCAGAGATGCGTGTTAAGGAAAGATAGAGGTCTGCCAAATCACCTTTCACTGCTGACACTGTAATCATTTCTCTCTCCTTCTATTTTTTTTCCTCTCTCTGCATTTTTTTTCTGACGTTTCTTCTACAGCCCCACCTCATCTGGCGATCCACATGTCACATATATCTTCACCTCTCCCACTCTCTTTCTCTCCCTCCTTGGCCGCTCTTTCACTCCAGGCCCTTCCTGTCATTCTTTACTGGGTTCTTTCAGCACGGCTTGTTTTATAACATTCTTGCTCTTTAGAGCATGCTGAACTCAGTAACTCTGAATGTAATGTTGTAGTTTAAGGAAGCACTTCAATAACAGGGTGTAGCTGAGTTTCAGATAAGGGTTCGGTCAAGCTCAGAGTCTTTATTCATATAACTTGATTAGCTGCACAAGGGCACAATGCTACAATTTAGGGAGTATTCTTTTATCAGCCCAATTTTTACAAAACATTAAATAAAAGCTTGGAAAAATGGAATAAGTGACCAATTAAAGGGATCATGAATTGCATAATTTTCTCTCAGGCCCATGATTTGTACATCAAAAAACATCCTAATTAAAAGTAATCGGGATATTCTCTATCATGTTTTTGACCCTCTCTTTGTTTTAATGGGCATTCAAGACTTGGAAGTAACGCCCACTGCTATGATTGCTTAACAGTTTTGCATATTAAAATAATTTTCAATGTCCCAGCCATTACACGTGTGGAATTGTTTTGAAAACTCAGAATGTGAAAAATATCCTGTTACATTGTTAAAACATTTGCAAACAATTTTAATATTTCTATTTAGCTTTAATTTTTTTATTTAAATTTAATTTAATTCATTTATTTCAGGTTTAGAAATTTAAACTTATTTTATTTTGTTTAGTTGTAAAGCCTTTCAGGTTGAGGTTTTTTCATCTAATCTTTCATCTTTTATTTTATTTAACCTTTTTTAAATGAATGAAAACATTTTTAATATTTCAAGTTTTAGATAAGCAATAACAAAACTGTTTAGAAGTTTTAAAATCATGCCCTATGTTCAGTTAATTGTGATATTGGGTTAAGGAACACTAATATGATTTACATCTAAAAGATGTAAGTTTACTATCTTATCCAGTATAGAAAGACCCACACACACAAAATATATTATGAATGACCCTGCTTTGTTTTTCTGTCCTTCTGATCGTCTTCTGTCTCACTGCTTCACTCTTCCAGGCCTCTTTCCATCACACTGGTCTTTTCTCCAGCATGCCTGAGTGATTCTTTTCCATTCATTTCCTAATCTTTTCAGTCCTCTACTATCATTTCCGTTACTTTATAGTGCCTCCATTCTCTCCCTTTTCCCGTCCGATTGCACCTCTCTGGTGTTCCCGCCCTGGTGCAGAAACAGAGAACATTCCAATGGAAGCAGAACAGATTCCAGACGTTGATGATGTCACTGCTTTCCTTTCAAATGAACCGAACCTCCCTATCAAACCCTGCAACTGTGTTTTCATCCTCCCTTATGACTCGCTCTGTCTTTCTTCTCAGAGGACACGGTGTACATGGAGAGTGAGAAAGAGCTGAACGAGTACGTCTTAAGTGATACTGGAAGACTCTACTATGGCACTGAGAAGCAGATCGGAGCTCGCACGTGGAACTTCGGCCAGGTGTGGAGATCAGAACAGAGCACTTTCTCTGGGGAAATAAACATGTTAATGACAGTTCTTGTGAAAACTTATCTTATACAGTCAAGAAAGCACGAAGCAAATCATAATTGACACATGGAGTCTCAAATTTAATTTTTACCACAAAGAAATTAACGTCATAAAGAAAATATCTGCCATGAAACTGTGTTTTGCATTATTTTCGTAATATATATATAAATATTTGTCAGGGTGAAATATTTTTATTAGGTATTTAATAGGATTTTGCTTGAATTTAAAAAAAAAATTTAGTTTAAGATTTTGTCATTTTGTGCTTTTGTCAATTTTATTAGTTTTTTTAAAAATATTTCTATTTATCTTTAATTTATTTTTATTTCAGTTTTAGTTCATCTTCAACTTCAAGGCAACCATTAAAATTTTCATCTAAGTTTTTTAAGTTTAGGTTGTCATTTAATACTTTTATTTCCTTTTATTTCAATGATCAACATTTTTTTTAATACTTTTAGTTAATAATAACAACACTGATACTAGTTCGTTGTTTTGTTGTTGTTGTTGTATCACAAAAAAATAAGCATGTTCAACTTATTCTCGCAACAATCACCCACTTAGACAGGAAAAGACCATCTTAACAACACATAAAGCACCAAACCACCGTTTGCTTTGTTTTATGTGACATTTATGGTAAATCTGACATCAATTATTCCACAATTATAGTTTGCATTGCATAGTTTGCATAGTTGCATAGCAGAAAATGTGTGTCGACTTTGCAACCAGAATTAGTTTACACAACAAAGCTAATTTTGGGGAGTGTTCATTTTAGACCATGTTTAGACTTAGTTGACAGCACCATTGAGATTTTACACCAAATGAAAGCTGTCTCTCTCCCCCAGTTTGATGAAGGAGTTCTGGAGGCCTGTCTGTTTGTGCTGGATAACAGCGAGGTTCCTCCCTCAGGTAGAGGAAATCCTGTCAGTGTGGTCCGGGTCATTTCTGCCATGGTGAGTCCCACCTCGCCTGACAATATTAATCAAACACATCTAGTAAAAAGTGGCGTATTATTCTTTTTTGTTATCAACTTTTTTATTAAATTTTAAAATAAACCGCACACAGTTTTATTATGTGCAAAATAACACGCATGCATATTTAGGCATATAATATATACAAAAAACAATAACAATACTTAACACAATCTATATACGATTGCCTTTTTTTTCACAGAAGCATGAGTGTGAAGACCTGTTTAAAGGCCCTTCATCCTTTTCATCTCCGTGCGAGCCGTAACTCTGTCTGATGCACCCACCGCTAGCCTAGCTTAGCACAAAGACTGGAGGTAAACGGCTCCAGCTAGCATACTGATCCAAGTGACTATACAGATCACAACATGTAAATAGGAAAATGTTGGCGTTATTTAGTGACTTATTGGGATCAGTGTGCTAGCTGGAGCCGTTTACCTCCAGTCTTTGTGCTAAGCTAGGCTAGCGGTGGGTGCGTCAGACAGAGTTACGGCACGCACGGAGATGAGAAGGGTATGTATGGACTTATCTAACTCTGGGGGATACGGCGAATAAGCTAAAGTCACAAAAAGTCAACGTGTTCCTTTAAGAATAAGAATTACAACTTCAATTTCTACTCTGACGCAGCTCTCCAGCGTGTTCGTGTTTTAACTCAGATCTGACCTCAATGGACTGAATAGAAAAAATGATCCAGAGTAGGTTCTGCGTCAAAAGAAGGCGGAGCCTCAGAGCCACACCCACCTATTATTTAATCGGCATGGACCAATGGACACTGGAGGTTTTCCAGTAACTTAGCTTCAGCAAACTGTTCCGAATCAATAGCTTTATCCCAAGCCTCTATAGTAGAAACTTGTGCCTTATGAATCACAGCTTATGATTTCTATATGAGAACTACTCTTTACAAAGAACCTTTACCCGCTTGACCTTTAGAGAACCATGAATTTATCTGATTCCCTGTTCTAGATCAATACTCCGGATGACCTTGGCGTTCTGGAGGGAAACTGGTCTGGGAATTACGCGGGTGGAACGTCTCCCACGGCCTGGAGCGGCAGTGTAGAAATCCTCAAGCAATACCACAAAGAAGGAGGAACGCCCGTCAAATACGGCCAGTGCTGGGTGTTCTCTGGAGTCACAACCACAGGTGTGTGTGTGTGTGTGTGTATTCTTAGTCCAAACAAAACGAAAATGTACATTTGATTTTAGTCTTTTCTATTGCACGTTTTTGGAGTTATTGTGTACAAATGATCAATGCATTTCATTCCACAAAAAATTGTTTTCATAAAAACTGATTTGGCAAGACACTTATTTCAGTGATATCTGTCAGGTAGTGAGGACATTATATGAATGAATACAATTCAACCATGCTTTTTTTTTGGTTGCTAAAAAAATCCTAAAAAAAAAAGGTCACTGGCCAACTAGTAACTTCATAATTCACAAACAACTGAAAAACAAAAATAAGTCCTGGAAATGTCCTAAAATAGGCTAATTTATTGAAATTTGCATTTTGTTTCCTGCAATTATCTTATGATGTTTTACACATCAAAAGTGCAGGGTCAAGTTGTAATATCAGTGGATTTCAGGAGGTTATATATGATGTCATAGGACTAAAATAATGCTATTGTTTACAAGTTTAAATAACCATCGGAATCCGGAGTCGCCAGCCACACACTATCTTCCCAGCAGTCCGAGTGCTGGGACATTCATAGCTGACCCCGTTTACCAGTAGTGAACTTCAGTTTAAAATACTCTCGTCTGCACACTGTTCATTCCACACACACACACATTAAAGTATTTGACTCAGCGCCAGACTCTTGCACTCATTACTACTCGTCTTTAGTGGATTATTTTGCCTCAGGTTTCTCTCATTCTTTCCTCTTCCTAGTTTGATATGATTCACTCTACAACAAATTTTTTTTTATATATATACTTATGCTCACCAAGGGTGCATTATTTGATCAAAGATAGCAGTAAAATATTGTGAAATACTATTAAAACTTAAAATAAAATGATCAAAGTTGAATTTTCAGCATCATTACTCCAGTCTTCAGTGTCACATGATCCTTCAGAAATCATTATAATATGATAATAATTGATGATCAATAAACATTTATGATGTTGAAAACAGTTATGCTGCTTAATATTTTTGTAGAAACCATGATGCATTTGTTTCAGGATTCTTCGATGAATAGAAAGTTTAAAAGAAAAATGTTTATTTGAAAAATAAATTTGTGTAACATTATAAATATCTTTTGATCAGTTTAATTCATCCTTGCTGAATAATAGCATCATTGTATAATAGTATCGTACTGACCCCAAACATTTGAACAATAGTGTATATGACTATATTGAATCTCTACAAACAGACGACTAACTCTCTCTCTCTCTTTCTGTCCCAGTATTGAGATGTCTAGGTATTCCCGCGCGCTCCGTAACGAATTTCCAGTCTGCCCATGATACGGATGTCTCCTTGACAACAGACGTGTATTTCGATGAGAATATGGAACCGATCCATGAACTAAACTCTGACTCCGTATGGTGAGCATTTGTGTTTTTTCATGGAAGAATTAATATTAGGTGTGGGTCAGTATAAAATGATCAAATCCAATACTGCTGTTGTATCGGTCGGTCATTGTTCCAACGGTACAACAGTAATATTGGATTTTTATCATTTTATAATGACATATATACAGATGAAACTCAAAAATTAGAATATCGTTCAATATTCTAATTTTGATTTTGGGATTTTCATAAGCTGCAAGCCATAATCATCAAAATTATAACAAATAAAGGCTTGAAATATCTCACTTTGCATGTAATGAGTCCTATATAATATATTAGTTCCACGTTTTAAGTTGAATATCTGAAATAAATGAACTTATTGAACGATATTCTAATTTTTCGAGTGTATACAGTATTTTGGTTCCAAAACGCAATAAATCCATTTTGATTAATTTGAGTAAAACTGTTTTTTCTTTACCAAGAAAATGGCAAGATGAAAACCACTATTTTCTGTTTCAAACTTTCACATAGCATCTGTAGGTTATAATAACATAAAAAATTCAAATCCAGATTTTAATTTTCAAATATTTATTATAAAAACGGATAATCTTTTTCCCAAAAAGCAATAAATCCATGAAACTTTTTTTTTTTTCAAAATGCAATTAATTAATTAATTGAAACATTGAAAAAAAGTTATTTTTCATATTAAAACTGTTGAAAATACAGTACTGATTTTTGTGGGTACTTAATTTTTTTTAAAAATGGCATTTATCGCATTTTGGAACCAAACTCTATCTATATATATATATATATATATATATATATATATATATATATATATATATATATATATATAAAACTACACATAAATACTACACATTCTCTTATTTCTGTCTCTGTATCCCTGTTCCTACAGGAACTTCCATGTTTGGAATGACTGCTGGATGGCCCGTCCGGATCTGCCTCCTGGATTGGGTGGCTGGCAGGCCGTGGATTCCACACCGCAGGAAACCAGTCATGGGACGTTCCGCTGCGGGCCGGCGTCACTGGCCGCTGTACGCTCTGGACAGGTCTATTTGAAATACGACGCAGCTTTTGTGTTCGCTGAGGTGAGTCCGGACTCGTCAATGTGGAAATTATCATTATATCCAGACCATTATATCCATATGTGTGGATGAGACCTAATATTCATTATATCCATAGAACAACCATCCACGTCCTTTCTGTCTACACAAGTGCTCATTAGTTTAGTTAAACTGACTGCAAACAATAACACATTCAGAGACAATTACTTGAAAATTGGTTCTTATTTTCTTTTACCACTAAAAGTATTACTGAATAGTATTACTGGAATGTTATTACCAGCAATTTACATTAGTTCTGAATGTAATCATAAAAAGTGACTTACCATACACACATATAGTATTAGTCGCATCAATGTGTTTTTTTTCAACAATGCAATTTTGGCACTTATAGTCAGGTGTGACTTATTTTCTGGAAAATATGGTTATTGCCCATTCATGCAATTGTGCATGATTTATTCGTGCATGTTTTTCATTTATTAAAATATAACAACTTGCTCCAGCTTAATTCTTAAAAAGCTTAAAAATCAGCAGTGTTATTTTAATATTATATTAATATTTATATTTTAATAATATTTATTAATATTTTAAATGAGCTTTTATTTTTATATTTTCCGTTTTAGTCATTTTAGTTTGTCATTTTAAATATTTTTTTATATTTATATTTAGCTTTAACTTATATTTTATTTCAGTTTTTCAATTTTAAACTTACACATGAACTTACTTCTTTTTAGTTACAGTAGTTGCAAAGGCAACTTTCCATCTAATATTTATTTGTATTTATTTTTTATTGTTTGTTTGGATTTCAATTACTCAGAAATTATTTTGAATAATTTTAGTTACAACTAAAAGATACCATTTTCAAATCCCAAATTGAATCAGGTAATGCTCTCATTCCACTCCTGTCCTGACGTGTTGGCATCCATGTTAAATATTTTCTTTATACCCTCCATTAAATCCTGTTTGAAACCTGTGTTTATCCTGACAGCCATGTCTCTTTAAAGGATTCTCAGCTCTAAAGCTGTGTGTGTTTTTGGTGCAGGGTGAACAGTTGATAAGATCTACTGGCAGAGGAACCTAGACGGGACCTTTAGTCAGATCCACAGTGAGAAGAAAGCCGTCGGTCACTGCATCAGCACGAAGGCTGTCGGCTCCGATGAGCGTGTTGACATCACAAACATTTACAAATATCCTGAAGGTGAGAAACACAAACATGCACACTTTCAGCCAAATCAGTCTCAACGTCTCGCCCTGCATGCACACACATGAAAAGACAACAGCAGGCTGTAAAATCCAGGCTCTAAGCAGTATCTACATTATGATGAAATAGTGTGCTATTACAATTATGAGATCTAATTATAGCATTTGTATTGGAACTTGCTCAGTTTCCCAGAATTTTTTTTTTAATCCAAAAGTCATCGAAAAAGAAGTCATAAATTTTCATTTAAAATCAAAAGAAAACAGAGGAAAAAAATTGTTTGCATAAAGAAATGAAGCCTATTTTAGTACCATTTAAAAAATTTTTTAATTGTGACATAATTTTAATGAAAATAAAGCTCCCAAATGTGTATTACTACAGTAAATACATTTATACATAGACATTTGATACTATAAATGTATTACCCCCCCCCCGATTGGCTCTGGTTTGCAGAGGTTTGGACGGCATGGGGTGGAGAATGACGTCACAGATTCAGAGTTATATTGGTTATTTCTGAGGGGAAATAAATACAGTTTATTCATTTTAATGGCAGAAACCGAGCACAAACAACTGGCACTGGTTTGTAGCGATTTGAACAACATGAGGTGGAGAGCAGCATCACACAATAAAAAAAAAATGATGTTCAATATCTCCAAAACCACCAAACCCAGCACAAATGTAGCACAAGCAAATTGCATAGTTTTGGGAATTATTTTGTTTTATGGGGTGCCAACTTCACAGAGTTTTATACATACTGTAAATTCATATTCTTAGCCAATGCTGTCTTACCAGAGCAACCTACAACACAGAGCATGAGTTACTGGCACAAGCCAGGAAAGAAGCAGCCGAGAACACACAATGCCCAGTTTAACTGGCTTAACATTCCACTGCCTTCACACCAAAACACCTGTCATTATCTCCAAACGGGTAGTTTAAACTTAACCGAGATCCACCCACAGGAAACAATGGCATCATTGTCTCAGTTAGAGAAAATATAAACAAATGAGACAATTAAACAGACTTAAAAGTAGGAGTAGGCTTAAAGTAAGAGTAAAGAGCTGTGAGATGGATATAGATATAACAAATAAAGGCTTGAAAATATTTCATTTTGCATGTAATGAGTCTATATAAATATTCGTTTCACCTTTTAATTTGAATTACTGAAATAAATGAACTTTTGCACGATATTATAATTTTTCGAGTTTCACATGTATGTGATATATATATATATATATATATATATATATATATATATCAGCTTATATCATTTAGTATGCGAAGTGTTGTAATCCCTGCTTAAAGTCCTTATTTAAGAGCTTCATTTTCTTTCGCTCATCAGACTCAGAGGAGGAGCGCATCGCTGTGGAGACGGCCTGCCGCTACGGCAGTAAACCCGATGTCTACTCCAGTCCCATTGCTGAGGACGTGGTGGTGGAGGTGAGGATGGAGGGAGAAGGTCCACGCATGGGAGGAGACGCTCAGCTGAAGATCGTGGTGAAGAACACGAGCTCTCACCCCCGCAGAACCACCCCTTCACAGCCAGGTGGCGGTCATGTACTACACCGGCGTGCTGAAGGACACAATGAAGAAGGAAAAACTTAACGTGGAGCTCATGCCGCTGGAAGGTCAGTTAGTTTTAACGAAGTTATTACTTTGCGACTGCGAAAAAAATACGTTCTATATATATAAGTGTGTAGTATTAATGTTAACCTGAAGTACTACATCCGCCATGTTGTCAAAACAAGCTACCAACGTCACTTGTGTTGCTTCACTGCCATTCATAAATCCTCTCCCGTGGCATACTAGCTACACATAGTATGTACAATACACACATTTTCTGAATGTATAAAATACTTGCATAGAAATGCATTCTGCTATGCATTTCCTGACACATTTAACATGTTCTTTATTCATTAAATAGTAAAATGAACACTGATAGCGTCAGTTTGAGCTATTTTCATACTTTAACGTAAAGGGATACGTAGTTCATTTACCCTCAAGTTGTTCCAAACCTGTGTGAATTTCTTTCTTCTGCGGAATACAAAAGAAGATCGTTTGACCAAACCAAACCATTGACTTCCATAGTATTTTTATTTATTTATCTCCATACTGTGGAAGTCAATGGGTCCATCAACTGTTTGGTTACCGACAATTCGTCTAAATCTCTTCTTTTGTGTTCAGCAGAAGAAAGAAATTCATACAGGTTTAGAAATACTTGAGGATGAGTAAATGATGAATAAATGTGTATATATATATTTGCTACTGTACATTTACAAGAAATCATGTCTATCTATTTTAAATTTAATGAATTAAGTAATTAATAAAAAAAAAAATTTAGACTGAAATTCTGTCTATTTTACCCCTTTTAGAAAAGCACTTAAAATTAAATAAATTAAACAATTAATAAAATATTAACAAATAAAAACACGTTTTTATTTCATATAAATGATAAATAAACAAAGAAAAAAATAATGTTATTATATATATTTTTTTAAATATTACATTCATTATCATTTTATTAAATATTTGATTGATTGATTTATTTAAACATTAGGCGGTATACAGTATATACTCTAAAGCTCATGATCATTGCTGATTCCTCTTATTTTTGTCCTTTAGAAAAGACCATTGAGTGGATCCTGCCTTACACACAGTACCAGAATCAACTGGTGGACCAGGCCGCGCTCATGCTGACCTTGTCTGGACGGGTCAGTGAGACCCAGCAGGTTTTGGCCAATCAGACCAGCTTTAGGCTCCGCACACCTGATATCCACATTGAGGTGAGACATCCAGAACCTTCAGCTACATTTTAACACCGTACAGATGTGTTTACCCTCAAATTTGACCACAATAATATTTGTGCAGAATATTTTATTGCATATTAATATCTGTCCCATACTAAAACAAATGAGAGGGTTTGTAAATACGCTTTGCTTCTCGTTGTAGCCTATAGGAGAGGCGTATGTGGGCAAGGAGACGTCCGCGAAGATCACGTTCACAAATCCTCTGCCCTGTACTCTGCGCAATGTGGTGGTCCGAGTGGAAGGACTGGGGCTGAGAGACCTCCATCCCATCAGAGTGGGGTAAGAGCCTCAAAACTATTCAAGATTACTCATCCTGACTAGTTAGAATGGAACATGTGCAGGATTCCAACGGAACTTTACCATTTGGAAACAATTCTGGAGGGTTGTAATTAGGGATGCACCGAATCCAGATTTTTGAGGTTCGGACGAATACCGAATCCACTGGTTAAGATTTTCTGATTTCTGAATACTGAGTCCTACTCCCATCCTCAGTCCATTAACACAGTAAACACATTAATGAAGTAAACAACGTCCACAGCAGTGTATTTTTCATTTCATTTTATTTTAACTGTAAAAAAAAAAAAAGAATAGGCAACATTATGCCAAAAAACTATTTTGACTATTATTCCTTCCTTTGCCGTTCCTGAATTTGCTGCATTTTGGCTGCTGTCTTGTAGATTCTTTCATGAACAACTCGTATTCTTTCGGATGTTTCATACGCAAATGTTTTAACAGCGGCGATGGTGTGTATTGTTTAGGGTCCTTGCCAGCACGAGACAAATCGGCGTTGCAAATTGAACATGTAGCTCGACTTGAATCGCCTTCTTTTGACTGAAAGTACTGCCAAACAACACTTTATCTGCTCACGAGTTCCTTATTCACTTTCTCACAGCCTACTGCATTCGAACAGTCCACCTACGTAAACATCTTCCCGTAATCAACAACGGCAGCGTGACGTCGACCAGCGTAGCGCAAGCCTAGGGTTCTAAATTCTAAATTGTAAGATTCGGTGGAAACCGAACCCCGTCAAAAAGCCTAATATTCGGCCGAATCTGAAACCGAATCCTGGATTCAGTGCATCCCTAATTTTTTCTTACAGCAACCCAACAAAAAGTAAATCCCATAGAGCATAATTGAACTAAACCTGGCTTAATCTAAGCCATGTCTGTGAAACTATGCCTATATCTTTTTTGACTTATTCAGTTTATTCCTCTTGTCTTAGTGTTTAAAGAGTCACACCTATAGAAGTCCTTTCTCTTCTTTTCTCCGCTTTTTTCCCACCAATGAATGCGTTGCATTTATCCCTCTCTTCCATGTTTTCTCAGTGATGTAGGCAAGCATGCCAATGTAACTGTGACGGAGCACTTTATCCCGACGATCGCCGGCCAGAGGAAGCTTGTGGCGTCTCTGGACTGCAAACAGCTATCGCAGGTGCACGGCGTGGCCGACATCAACGTTCACGAAAGCCAGTGAATTCAGTCTGCTGGTGTGGACCGCATCCCTTCAGCTGATCATCAGATCCTGTATGTCTCATAACCAGTGTTGGGGAAAGTTACTTTACAATATTGCGTTACTGCCAAAAAAAAAGTAACTAATTGCGTTACTTAGTTACATTACTTTTGCGTTACTTTTTCTCACCTGGGCTGGACTTGCTTGTTTGTTTTTTAATGACAACAAAAAAAGTTATATTTTTGGCAAATGTAAAGGCCCTTTCACAACAAAAGTGATATGAATAAGCCTCAGGCTGAAGGAAATGCATATTTACACCTGTACAGTAGAGGACGCCGCTCAAACTAACCCGGATTAAAGAACAATAGGATACAGGAGAAGGAAGTTCAACACTCTTTATTTTTAAATCTAATCTAAAGTAATTTTTTCTTATTAGTATGGTTGAGTTAGATCTTGAAGGTCAGCAGCAAAGACATTGGTTAATAAAGTGAGATTAAATACATAAAGTATATTTGTGTAATTCAATATAGTTACCGTAATTATAAAAGTTTTTGCGTTTCACTGTTTTTATTAATTTTGAGGAATACTGAATGTTTTCGTGCAATAAATGCATGTTCACATTTAGTCTAGAACTATAATAATAACCGTCATGTTTACACAGCGCACACACACACAACACCTCCTCACTTTATTTCTCTCAACATGGGGACAGGAGAGCTGTCAGTCTGTAAATGTGAAAAAGTAACTTGGGTTACTTATTTGAAAAAGTAACTTTTTCCATTGAAATCCGTTACTTTACTGGTTACTTGAAAAGGTAATCTGATTACGTAACTCAAGTTACCCCCCCAACACTGCTCATAACTGTCTGTTAATGAACGGCATTAACCATTCTTAAGTGGTTTACAAGGTTAGACACTTTTTCAACACACTATTTTATGAAATACCTACTGTATGTGCCTGATTTTATATCGTTTATTTCATTTTACACATTATTTATTTTAAATATGGTTTTGCTTTTCTTCACTGTATATGAACTGTTTTGTTGGTTCAGTTTAGCTGATCAAATGTTTCTGTTCACCACTGAAAAACAATTAATAATTACCATATATATATATGAGTATTATAATTTTACTCATGAATCTTAATCTAAAAATATTTGTTGCCAAACACATGCCTTTCTACTGCCTTATATTGGATATTGGTCACAATAATGGCAATTATGAATTCATGTAATGTGCCTTCAAGGAACTGAGTTAAGATTGAGTTGCATTGGTTTTTGTGCAAAATGCTGTCGTATCTTCACTTCATTTGCTACTGCAAAGAGTGTAAACTAACACTATTCATGTACACTTTAACTATGAAGACATGTGAAGTTACTTATACTTTGTGATATATTAGGTTTTTATGAAGGATATAAAAGTAATGTACAATTATATTATTTATCTATGTAATGTATTTTTCTTAAACAAATGACATTTTATTAACAGCATATTTTGTTCTCTGTAGTTGTTTTTGAACATGTTTGGCCTGCTTGTGCTTGAACAAGACAAGACGTGTGTTTGATTTTGAAAGATGAAGTAAAACACTCCCTTTAGTGTTTGCACTTTAACAAATGTCATCTGTCCTTCTTGAGATAACCTGTTGAAGAGTTTTATTAAACAATCCAATAACACCAAACACTTGTGCATCACCTGTTCAACTGTTAACGCAAATATCAAATCAGCCAGTCACGTGGCAACTCAATGCATTTGGGCATGTAGACGGTGGCGGCATCGAAATCGCATACTTGTCTACAATATAGTTGGTGAAAAAGTTCCAGAAATTAAAATAAGACTTTATTGGACAAAGCCGATACCCTGGAAATCCAGAGGTGCCGCCCCTCGAGTTGGGTGATTTTCATTACTCAATGCCAGACCCTTAAACTTTGAGGGATGGTAGTACCCACCCGTCTACGACGTCACCAAGGGACCACCGTTGTCAAACGAATATTAAAGATAATTAAATATATATATATATACTTTCGCGAACTAGTCCTAGGTTTTTGGCTCAACTTTGATAACTGTTAAAAGCTTTAAAACTACTATATTTCCTTGGTAAAATGCCTGTATTGGCTGTAAATGGTCTTTTCCATCTATGAGCTAAGTTACATGCTTGCTAAATATAACATAATGCCTTTTTACAAAAGTGCCTTAAAGGCCTTAAAGCGATTGAACCCAGATAATTGCTGCTCGCAGCTGTATTTCTTATCTGTTTTTTGGCAATGACCATGCAACTTTATTTTATTTTTTACGGTTCACCCCACCTGTTTCCCAAAAATACTGTAAATCTTACTCCTCTCGTCTTTCTCTGAAATACTGCAATTCTGCCAGTAGATAATAAACCCTTTCCCTGAGGCAAGATGCTCAAATAATTTAAATATAGCCATATATATATATATATATATATATATAAGTTTAATTTACAACCCATAGATGTCAAAATTACCCTGTAACTATACATTGCACAAGAACATATTTTACCAGAAATGTGAAAAAAACTTTTATATACAACAGACCTACAATTTTTGCCTGGAATATATTAACAGAATAGGTACCTGTTTTAAAAATAATTACATTATAAATCATTTGCTTGTGTATCTGGTTGTACCCATTTATTACCCAAAACGTAACATATTGTTCCCTTATACCTACACGGAAGTACACTATAATTACAGAAACGTACACCGTAATTTCGGTTTACTTACGCAGTTGTTTGCGGGTCGTAATATAAAGTGTTACCCGTACTTTTTAGCATTCATGAAAGTAATTACTTATTCAAAATAAGTACTTGAGTATGCAATTTTGGATGCAGCCATGATCAAGATGATCTGCTGGAGTTCAAACTGAGCATCAGAATGGGGAAGAAAGGTGATTTAAGGGACTTTGAACACTGTTGGTGCCAGACGGGCTGGTCTGAGTATTTCACAAACTGCTCAAACATTTCACAAACTGAAAAAGCAAAACTTTGCATCTAGCACCTCTTAGTGTTACTTAACTGTAATCACAAGAGGAATGAGAACTGCTTCCATAAACACGTTTAAAAATAAATAAAGAGAAACAAATGCAGACACACTGTATTAAAGGTACAGCCTTGTATTGAGATATGCACATTATAAAATACAGACAACCGTTTATAATGCAGAATGAAATAATTATTAAACATCTCTTAGTCAATATGACCGTCCAAACATTGTCAATGCATTCATGGCACAGGTTTAACAGGTAGCATGACTTTCTCAGTGCATGCTAAAAAAAGAAATCTGAATAAAATATAGGTTAGAAAATACAAAATACAACCAGCTTCCATTAAATTCTGCAGTACAGTCATTGAGCTTTTCCACATTAAAGGCCACAAACAATACAATTTGATTATGAAGTGACAAGGTCTGAGAACAGCTTTGCCTTTAAATGTTTCTATCAATCTGATCATCCCACAAACACAGGACAGACCTCTTTCAAAGATAGAAATGCCAACACACGAATCAACGTCTGATCATATTCAGTCTACCGTATTACAGATATTCTCAACCACTCGGTTGAACTCGTCCGGCTGATCGGCGTAGACGCTGATGGGAAGCATCTTCAATCATCTGCAGGGAAAAGCCAACAACATTTACACATTTGTGTTTTTCCATGAATTGAAAACGTGCAAACGCTGTCATGTCTTACTCACCGTGACACTGGTGAGGCTTTTGCCTCTGATCTGAGTGACCGTGTTCCCAGTAGAGCTGTCCACCCATGAGAGCGATCCGTACAGCATGCTGACCGGTGTCGACGGTGGCAGCAGGTTCACACGCTGAACCATAGGCCTTTTGGCCCAGCCGAGAGACTCAGACATGGCTTTGAAACCCACCTCACCACTGAGAGAAAAAGAGAATAAAATACACTATTGCTTCTTCATCTGTAAAGAAATGCATCTCTAGAAAGTCAATGTTAAAGAGGCTATGATATACACTTTTACAAAGTCTTGATTTTATTTCTGGGGTCTACCACATTATTTTTCAAGCTTTAATGTTTAAAAAACACATTATTTGTCACATATTTTGACATTGTTGCAGCGTCTCTCTTCCCAGTCTGTTATGGTGCTTTTCCACTACACAGTACCAGCTAGCCTCGGCTCGCCTTTGTTTGGTTTTTCCACTGTGTAAAAGTTGTACCGGTACCTGCTTCCAGATACTTTTTTTTCGTATCACCTTCGGCGAGGTGCTGAGCGAGCTGAGCCGATACTAAAAAAATGTGACGTGACACACGGCAGACTGCTGATTGGTCAAAGAGAATCGTCACTATTCACTGCGTCATCATTGCACGCGCCAGACGGAGTATCCTGAATAACCCCGACATTTTTAAATAGTTTGGCCAGAGATTGCGTGATATACCCATTACTAAATATTATGTAAAACAGCATACACTTGATTTCCTCCATTGTCGTGTGTGTGTGTGGTGGGTAGCGGGTGTGTGTCGTGTCGCTATGACGACCAGGTACTATTGTGGAGGTACTATCTGCAATGGAAAACGGAGCGAAAAGCGAGCCGAGCCGAGACGAGTCGAGTCGAGCTGGTACTGGTAATGGAAAAAGCGCCATTAGTAATACTCTGTTTAGTTCCTGTCTCTATGAAGCTCCTCCTTCTGAAAAGCGCAATGTGCTCTGATTGGTCAGCTGGAACAGTGTGTTGTGATTGGTCAAGCGCTTCGAGCACTGTACCTCGGGCTCTGGGCGTTACAGTGGTAAATGTATTGTGTCATGGTGTCGTCATCAAACAGACCCTCAAACTTCCTCTTGAAGTCAGGACGGAATCTGTTCACCAGCCCTGGACCTGCAGATGAAGATGTCATGTGAGCAAATGTTGATTTTTTTCTAAGTGGAAATTAAGTGCTTTAGTGTTTTCTTGACTAACAGATCAACATCAACTTGAATTAAACCAACTTAGCTTTTGTCAAAAGCCTAGTATGCTGCCTACCTAGACAGCATTTTAAGCAAGGCAAAGTTTTAGGCGTAATCACATATTTGAATCACAAAGTTAATCTCGTGATGCATTGTGATCAGCACAGTGAAAAACCCCACAAGAATGCAGAAGAAGCAAGAGAAACGTTGATTATAAATATAAGTCATTTAATACTGAGAAGTATCAGTTACAAATAGATAGTTATTCATTATAATTTATTAATTCTATTATGAACATGATGTTCGTATGGTTCGTATGAATGCTTTCCTGTAGCTCAAACAGTAGAGCGTTGGCCCTTGCAACGCCAAAGTCATGGGTTCGATTCCCAGGGAAAGCAAGAACTGATAAGAATGTAAATGTGTACCTTGAAATGCAATGTAAGTCGCTTTGGATAAAAGCGTCAGCCAAATGCATAAAAATGTAAATGTATGATAAACAACCATGCTTATGCATAGTTCCAGATCAGTAATATGTGGGGCCCTATCTTACGCATGTACCGGTATCATTCCTATTTTGCACCGACGCACAGCGGACTTTTCCCTCCACAGACGCACATCGGTTAATTCAGCGAAAAGAGGAGCGTGTTCCGGCGCAAACGTCCCCTGGCGCTATTTTGCAGTTTGAGAAAACAATTCTGCCACAGACCAGGAAAAAACCTAGTCTAAAGACAGTGGCGTGTTATTCAGATGCTATTTTAAGGACGCATGCTTGGCCATAATGTAGCTTGTGCACGACAACACGCATACACTTTGCTTCTCTCTTCTACACAGACGCAGCAGTTCATATTTGTGCAAACCATACATATTTACAAGGAAAAATATTACCACACGAGGGAAATCATTGTGGTGTCCATGAAGATGTGAAAAAAATAGGCATAAATTATTCAGGCTAATTGTAGCAATGACGGATCAAACCTGTTTTATCAATAGTGGCGAGACACATCGGTATACAAGGAGATCTGACAAAGTGGGTTGTCCGTCAAGAACCAGGAAACTAAATTTTGAAGACTATGAAATCACCTTTACCATCATGTAAGTTGTGTGCGCCTGGCAAATCCGCCGTTATAATAGAAATCCGCCGTTATAATAGCAATCCGCGTTGGAACAAGCGCGCCGGCTCTTAAAGGGAATGTGAGATGACGCTCTGATTGGTTTTTCACGTTACGCCCAAACCCCACCTATGAGTAATGTAGCGACTTCAGACCAACACATTTTAGATTTGCGTCTAAATCCCGAGATCCGCCACAAAGTTACATGCGTTTCGCGTTCGATACTTGCGTTTCAGATCGTTAAAATAGGGCCCGTGAAGTTAATTTCATTTGCTGCCTCTGTAGGAACTAGAGACATCACTGCAGGTTCCTAGGCTTTGCAGCAGAGCCACAGTCATGGTCATGGTTTTCACACTCACCCCACGGTCCAGCCGCTCTGATGACGGCCAGTGGGTTGAAGAGGCTGAACACTGAAGCAAGAGCTTTCACCCAGCGAGGGGGTGGCGATACCCGCTTCAGCTCTGACCCTTGACCTCCTGACTCCTGTGCCTGAGGCTGGGGTCTCTCAGGGAAACCCCACGCGTCCACCAGGATGAGGTGACTGACTCTAGTGGACAAAAACACTGGTCTCAGGGTCGTGTAGTTCAATATATTAAAGGTTTCCTTCACCCACAACTGATCAATTCTGTCATTAATTACTCACACTCATGTCGTTCCAAACCTGTAAGACTTTTGTTCATCTACAGAACACAAATGAAGATGTTTTTGATGAAATCTGAGAGCTTTCTGTCCCTCCATTGACAGCTACCACAACTACCACTTTGACACTTAAAAAAGTTCATAAAGAGATCGTAAAAATAATCCATATGAATTGAGCAGTTTAGTACAAATTTTCTGAAGAGTCGCTTTATATGATGAACAGCTTGAATTTAGTTGTGTAGCTGTCAATGGAGGGACAGAAATCTCTCAGATTTCATTAAATAGATTTGTGTTCTGAAGATGAACGAAAGTCTTATGGGTTTGGAACGACATGATGGTGAGTAATTAATGACAAAGTATCCCTTTAACAATTAACATGACCACATACTGTAGTTTGACAACCAAAAAGTCCAGGACTTAATTTTGAAGAATAAAATATATATATATATATATATATATATATATATATATAATATATATATATATATATATATATATATATAATTATATAATATAATATATATTCATATTTTGAAAGCTATGAATTAAGTGTATTAAATAGATTGCAAAGTGTGCTGGTGCAATATTTATATATATATATATATATATTCATATTTTGAAAGCTATGAAATTAAGTGTATTAAATAGATTGCAAAGTGTGCTGGTGCAATATTTATGTCAAATAAATGTCACAAGGTTTGATATTTTGTTATTAATTTATACGTTGTTTTATTTATATATAAATATATATATATATATATATATACATATTGCAGAGTGCTCAAATTTAACTTTCATTTCCAATGTGAGGAAAGGACGTAAAGTAACACCAGTAATATAAGATGTTTAACGTCTTTTTTTTCTCACTATTTGACCAGAGCAAAAAGTTGCGAAATATTTTTTACACAAAATGTTATTTTGCATGACATGTATAAATATTTTAAAGCAACTATAAAAAAAAGGATCAGTAACATTTGTGTTCCATAAAATAGAGTATGGGTTTAAAATGAAATAATACACTCTAAAAAATAAATTTGGGTCAAATATGGACAAACTAAATTTAATTTTTTTAATTAAAAATGTGAACACGACGGTTGGGTTTGTCCATATTTGACCCAATTTGGGTTAAAACAACCCAGCATTTTTAGAGCGAGTAGCTGACAACTCTTATTGTAAACTATTACTATTATGCGCTGTAATTGACTACATAAGCTTTCTTAGATACCTTTCTGGATATTGAATGGTATAGGATGTTGCTAGGTAACCACCCAGGCTGTGGCCCAATAGGATCATGCGTTCCAGCCCCAGTGATTGTCTCCATTGCTCTATTGAATTAACGAACTGCTCTTCGGCCAATGAGGCTTCAGATGGGAATGACGGGCGAGAGCTGCGGCCCGAACCCCCAGCAGGTCAATGGCGTAGACGGGTCGAGAATGACACAATGCGTCCAAGTTACGGATCCAGAGGCCGACCCCCCCTCCAAACCCGTGGATCATCACTAGCGGCGTCTGAGCGGCTACAGAGAGAACGGGACACAGTCAGACTTTCTTAAGTGTGCTAAATACTTTTGCAGCAAACTGTAGACGGAGATTAGAAACTCTACCTTGGTCTTTATGTTTGAGTGCTGTCTTATTGGTGACTTTAAGGGTCCATATTCTGTTTTGATTTGGCAAAGTCACAAATCTGGACCAAACGTTATTCTGGATGCCTGGAGATATTAAATAGAATAAAAAAATTATCGGTAACACTTTACATCATTTGTTAACATGAACTTAGAATGAACAATACTTCTTTAGCATTTATTAATCTTAGTTAAAATGAATTTAAACATGTACTAATATCTTATTGAAATCAAAGGTTGTATTTGTTAACATTAGTTAATGCACTGTGAACTAATTTGAACAAACAATGAACAGTTGTATTTTTATTAATACAAAGATTAATTTTTATTAGCAAAGATTAATACACTGTATTGCTCATTGTTAGTTAATACATTAACTAATGTTAACTAATGAACCTTATTGTAAAGTGTTACCAATGTATCCTATACAAATTCTAAACATGTGACCCTGGATCACAAACCCAGTCACGAGTCGCACGGGTATATTTGTGGCAATAACCAACCAAACATTGTATGGGTCAAAAAAATTATTTAAAAAAATTGTTTTGTTGCCAAAAATCATTAGAATATTAAGTAAAGATAATTTTCCATGAAGATACTTTTGTCAATTTTCTACCACAAATATATAAAACATTTATTTTTGTAAGTGAATGCAGTACACAATCGCAAACATAATTGGACAACTTTAAAGGCGATTTTCTAAATATTTAGATTTGTTTGCACCCTCATATTCCAGATTTTCAAATCTCAAATCCTAACAAACCATACATCAATGGAAAGCTTGTAGCTGTCATATGATGTATAAATCTCAATTTAAAAAAATTGACCCATGGGACTGGTTTTGTGGTCCAGGGTCACATATTAAAAGGGAACAGTGAGGATCTTACAGGCAATGATTTTAGCCTCGGCACTTTTCAATAAGGACATGGATGTTGGTCTCCAAGAGGGCCACCAGGACCAGTTCCCAGAGGTCGGCCTAGAAAGACAGACACATGTAAAGTCACTGAAGGGGCGAGAGCAAGAGAAGGTCTATGAGACTGTCCATACAATCCGCCTGTGTACATACTGCGTTACGTCATCTGCCTTTATACACAGTACAAGCCTGTCACCTGCTGGCAATAAACCCAGTATTAATAATGCTTTGTGGGCACAATTCATTCTCAAGCACACAAAATATATATTTTTTAAATACAAATTATTATTAATTTTTATTTATTTATGGTCTACTCTGAATTGTACTGTGAATAAAATGTTGATCTTACATTTAAACATTAATAGCCCAGTCCTATAAAAATAATAAGACAGACAACTTTAGAAGTATATTATTTTAGGAACATTACATTATTAAAAATTATTTTTATTTATGTTCTGTTCTGTACATCATATGAATAAAAGGTACCATTATCGTTTAAATTTTAGTCTTACATTTAAAATTAATACTCATATGAGCAAATAAGACAGAACGTTTAAGTTATTATATCACTTTATTATTCACTACTTTTATTTATGGTCTGCTCTGAACTGTACATCACATGAATAAAAGGTACCATTAACATTGACATTTTCCTCTTACATTTACACATTAATATTCCTATACCAATAATAAGACAAAAAACAAAAAAAACAAAAAAGTAAATTATTTTATAAGCATCACTTTATTATGAAATATTTTTTTTAATGGTCACCTTTTTTATTGGTCTATCATATAAATAAAAAGTGCCATTAACATTTACATTTAAATGTTTAGTCTTACAGACAGAAAAGTGAATATATTAATTATGTTAGGAGCATCACTTCATTATTCAATATTTGTTATTTATAGTCTGCACTGTTCATCATATGAAGAAAAGGTGCCACTAACATTTACATTTCAAGTCTTAAATTTAAAAATGAATATGCTTACAAAAAAATTAAGCTGTACATTATTCTATATTGTTATCTGGTTGAAAAACTGAGCCATAACTACTGTGACGTAGGCTAATAACTCAGCATGACTTTGCAGAACCTTATTAAATCATCCAACACAAGTCATACCAGCATTTATGATTTATTCTATTACTTCATTTCAGACATTCACGGCAGGGATCCTGAAAATAGTGAAATGTTAAACATACAGTGTTACATAATAGAAGGACACTTCATGTTACATGAGCGACTCGCATTGTGTAATATGATTGTATTTATTAAAATATTACGGTACTCACTCTGTGTCAGTCTCGTCTTGCATTGTGGCGTTTGCAGGAGACATTATGAAGCATAATACAAGAACAATCCAGGACGAAAGACTGTTATACTTTAGATTTGTATGTTCGCTACCGGGATCTGTCACACACCGTCGCTTTAAAGGCCCGTGTTTGTGTTTTGTAACACTGACGTCAGCGCATTTAAAGGAGCCGCATCATAGAAATAAAATAAATTCGTGAACATATTTATGTATTGGAAAGTTTTATGTTTCAAAACATTACCGTAGTAATGAGATTATAAAATAAGGAATACTCTTAGCTCTGATCCATGTAGCATTTTCTTAGTATTTAGTTAGGAAAATACAGAAATTTCGTAACGAATTTATCTGGATAATTATGTTTTCTGGAAAAATTTACCTATCAGCCTATTATTCTTTAGTTTTACAATTGTCTCTTGTTATTCCGAGTGGATTTGGGAAATTATAGGCCTACTGATAGAAAATTGGGTTGTGTAGTTATAATTGATGTATTTGATTTGTTATTTTGTTTTAGACATGTATTTTGCAATCTAAGGAAATTGTATAGCTGATCATTTGGCTAAATTGTATTATGCTTTATATTCAAAAATAATATTTCTATTTAAAATGTGGTGTCAAATCACATGTCAGTCTTTTATAGTGTTACATGAATTGGGTTTAACGTAATTATTTTCTTTAATCAATAGCAATGTTCATAGTTTATTGTTGTTAATTAATATGATTCTGTAATATGTACATGTTTGTTTTCTTGAACACGAACGCTTCACGGGCATCGGAACTAAAATGCACCTGCAGTTTCAATGGGGAACATTAGTGGACGCACATCTGTCTCTCTCTGCTTACACGTCATTCATTTCCTTGCAGCTTGATTTCTAGGGATACTGTGCTCGTGTTGAGAAGAAATTATGTCTAACTCGGTATTTTCTGTCTTGTCGCGTTTTGTGGAGGAGTACAGGAGCAGCACACCGGAATAAGCTGAAGGTGATCGACGCTTATATGCTGTATATTTTGCTGACAGGAGTGTTTCAGTTCCTGTACTGTGTGCTGGTGGGAACGTTTCCCTTCAACAGCTTCTTATCTGGATTCATTTCGTGTGTGGGGATGCTTCATACTGGCTGGTATTTACGCATATTTAATCATTTATAAATATAATATTGTATTGTATCTTTGTCCAATTTATATATGTATGTTTATAATCCAATTGTTTTTTTGTTTGCACCAAAAAGACGAACGGTCTTGTAAAAACTATTTTTTAAACTGTCTTTATAATTGAACTATGTAATATATATGCACTACGTTTTCAAAAAAGTTTGCAATAATTAAAAATTAAAATAATGTTTTAATTAAGTATATTATGCTTAACAAGGCTGAATTTATCGGATCAAAAATACAGTAACATTTTTAAATATTCATCCAATTTAAAATAACTTGTTTATGTTCAAATTTAAATCGTTCATCTATTATTTGTGACACACACACACACACACACCGTTTAGATGGTAAAACAACTTAATATAAAAAATTGCATATTATAATATAAGGTACATTTTTATTTATTATACTGTATTGTTTTATCTTTATTTATTTAATGTGACTATTTAAAGAACCTCATATCTGAGTTTTGGCAATCAGACAGATAGATATATAAAACAAATTTGGTATCGGTCAAAAAATAAAACTAGCCATGTTTTCTAATCCTTAACCACTTAAATATCCTACTACACCAAACAATGTTGATATATCCAGGTCTTGTATGTATGTTTAGTGCTGTAGTCATAAAGTATAATTTATTGATAATTAATTAGTGTCTTTGTTCTTCTGTCTTCAGTCTGTCTTCGCATCCAGATCAACCCTCAGAATAAAGGAGATTTCCTGACCGTCTCTCCCGAGAGAGCTTTCGCTGACTTCCTCTTCGCTCACACAGTTTTGCATCTAGTGGTCGTCAACTTTGTTGGCTGAATGAGAGAGTCTTACAGCAGGTGTGTGTGTGTGTTAAGAATGGTTCACGTATCATGTGTATCATTTGTTAAACAATCTATTTTGTAAAATCTGTGTGTGATTCAGTTCCATTGCTATATGAGGTTCTGTTGTGCACAGATTAATAGCTCAGAAAAGAAAACAAAGCAACAAATTGCAGATATGTATCCTGATCCTTTTAAAAATACACTCTAAACTGCTTGCTTGCCAATTTCTCAAAAAAAAAAGAAAAGACAAATTTTAGCTGACAGATAATAAATCCTCTGGTGCCTAATATAGAAAAATGACCCAATACAGCAGTACATGCTTCCTTAAAAGTGCCTTAAAGGAGACCTATTATGCAAAAATTCACTTTAATAAGTTGTTTGAACACCGATGTGTGTCCGCAGTGTGTGTAAACAACCTGCCTATAATGGTCAAATCCACCCACTCCTCTTTATAATCCCCATTATTCATAAACAAACAAGAGCTTCCAGATTTCCAGAAGCCCCGCTCATGACTGGTGAAGATCTGTCCTGTTAGCATAGATACACCCTGAGTGAGCCGCAACAGTCTGACGTTTCTATTTCCTTGCTGAAGGTTTACAATATCTGCGCACTGTAATGCAAAAAAAACAAAAAAACATTACAAATGTTCTGTTATTGGATGTATTAATGAACATAAGAATCTCAATAGAATCTCGGCATCTGAGCCACTGAGGACACCGTAGTTGAATTTAATTTATGAAGAAAATGTGCAGACAAAAGTCGTTAAAGTGTTATATATTTGCGCTAATCATTTTACACCACAAACGAGGGTCAGTGCTATGCTGGATTTTCCTAAAAGTGAAACTTTTTCACTAAATCACTCTTTTTTTTTTTCTAGAAAAGTTG
The DNA here is from genome assembly GCA_033366665.1 of Phoxinus dragarum. Lineage (NCBI taxonomy): Eukaryota > Metazoa > Chordata > Actinopteri > Cypriniformes > Leuciscidae > Phoxinus > Phoxinus dragarum. The sequence goes on along the minus strand of JARPMJ010001563.1, from coordinate 75,287 downwards.
TAACTTCTTGCTTAGCCTCTCCATCAGTGTCCGACTCCAGTTCAAACATGTGGCTGAACACCACAACTGACAATTTCTGACATTTTGGCTGTGTGAAATTCTCCAGTTTTGTTGCTGCTGGAGTATCAGACGCATGAGTTTCAAAGGCTCCGCCCTCTTCTGGAAAGGGGGCGGAGAGCAGCAGCTCATTTGCATTTAAAAGGACACTTACACAAATTTTGTGTTTTTGCTCACACCCAAATAGGGGCAAATTTAAGTTATAATAAATGATCTGTGGGGTATTTTGAGCTGAAATTTCACAGACACATTCTGGGGACACTAGAGACTTATATTACATATTGTGAAAAGGGGCATCATAGGTCCCCTTTAAACTGCCATTGCTTTATTCCATGTTACGTTTTTAATGTTCATGTTCGTTCGATGAGGCTTTTGGTTAACATTCGTTCATTTAGAGAAATGTAAATGTTCACTGTAAAGTTATCATCATGATACATGTTCATGATGGGATAAATTACTGAAGAAATCATCCCAAAATATTTTCTTTAATTGTCTGTAAATGTATTTTTTATGAGTGCTGTCAAATCGATCAATCACATCTAACATACACATTTGTGTCTGTGTTATTTTATGTCAGATGCGATTCATTGATTTGACAGCACAAATTTTTATGCAACTTGTTTTCTCGAGATTAACTGGTCTTTTTCCTCAGATATGAAGACCATATCCTGCAGAACAACTACAAACACAACAGTCTGTGGATCTCTCAATGTTAATATATGTTTTTGACAGAATTGTCATTCATCATCAGTTCTCGTCTCGTTCCTTAATTTTTCTACTTTTGTAAAACTTTCTGAAAGTTATTAAAAGAAAATAAATGCCTTTAAAAACAATTCAGTGATCCTGTGGTGTTTCTAAGTAACATATGGTACTCGCATCTGAATCTTTGTGTTTAAGATATAGTTTGAAAAAATATATTAAAATGAAAAATTGAACAATAGCCTATTTTTTTTATTTTATTTTTTTTAGGGCTGTCAAAAGATTAATCGCGATTATATTATGCAAACACAAACTTTTATATTGGATGCGATTAATCGCGATTAATATATATAATCGCATATATAAACACATACAATCATGTAAACATTTAAGAAAAAATTGGTTGTATATAAAATATTAATATATAATATAAATGTATATCAGTATATAAATGCAAATATTTCTTAAATATATACATGAATGTGTGTGTATTTATACATAATAATTATATTATTATACATATATTATGAAAACACAATCTTTTGTTTTGGATGCGATTAATCTTTTGACAGCCCTCATTTTTTTATTTTGAGTCTAAATGAAACCAGAATCATTCTGACATTATGGTTAAAGTTACAAACAATGAAGCAATTCATTTTTGCAGGCATCGGTGTGGAAAAAAAAGACATTTTGTCTAACGATTATAGGGCACAATCTGTATTAGCATTGCACTGAACACAATTGCAGTGTGATACACAAATGGTTAAACTCCCACATCTGGTCATGGTTTAGGGAGAAGGAAGTGAGAGTGAACGCAGAAATATTCCTTCTCACAACAGCTGTCATCAGGAAAGAGGGACTCGATGGTTTATCACACTCGAGCTCAACGATGACTCTTCCGCTACTTCTAACCATTCTTGTTCTTGGTGAACTGCCAGGTGAGCTTTTATCATTCCTTTTGCAAAAACAAAGTTTGAAAAGTCATTGAACCATTTTCTAAAACTGTGTTTTATGGAAGGGAGCTTGGAAACATGTTTAGAAAGCCGTTCTGCAGCTAAAATTGGTCATGGGTTTAAACTTCCTCTCTTTGGAATATTATATTGAACAGTTTGCAGTTTTAAACCCCGGAATTAAAGTGTTTCCAGCAGCAACTAGTTGAGTTTCGATTGAAGGAAAAGACTCACCCAAATTCCCAGGACTTGAGTGTCGTCTAGTAGCTTCTCCAAACACAATGTTTTTAATTAAGTTTTCTTTTTCAAAAGAGTCTGTTGAAGATTCATGTGAACATTTTGTTATTTGCCTTTTATGCTTGATTGTAGTTGTTGGAAGATTGATGTACAATAGCTTTTGGATGTTTTGAATTTCATAAGTTACATGAAAAAGTGAAATAAAAAACTGGACTGAAAACAGGCCTTTATTGGCAGAAACAAACAGCCATTTCATGCAGCCATTGTAATATATTTACAGTTTTCAATAATTTAACATTTCTAAAGAGTTTTAACTGTATAAAGAACTTACAATTATGATACATTTTTCATTTTGTGACTCTTTGTTTTTTTTTTTTTTTTTGCTTTTATGAGTGTAAATAATACCCGAAGCATAAATTCTGGCATTATTATTAATGTTAGAATGAACCAATGTATTTTTTACAGGCATCAGTGTGCAATCCACCACATAAATGACTAGATAAGTGTAAGGGTGGATTTCCTGCAGGGGGTCAGGCTGCAAGACTGCCGAATGTCTAAAGAAACTTTATCAGCAAGATGGTAGAAAACTGTACATTTCTTGTCTATTCCACCCCACTGCTACTTATACCAACGACGGAAATAAGCGCAGTTACAATAGCTTAATATGTGGGAGAGCGTTGCTATAGAGAGTGACAATATTGTTTTGCAATAGGTAGAACTTCAAAGTCAATACCAAATCAAAACTAGTTGGCACATTATTTGTAATTGGAAAGTTACACTTAATATAGTTACAAAATAGATTATAGATGTATGAAATTATAAAAACTTATACCATTATGTAAAATGTAGAGCCGGGACTTTAACGCGTTAATTAAGATTAATTAATTACACAAAAACTTATTTTTGCACCGCGGAACGTTTCTCACTGGATGAGTTTAGGCGGAACCGATTATACTGGAGCACCAATAGCGTTCATAAACGTCTATGTTCATAACTTGATAACTTCAGACAACAACAAACCACAGTGAACATGAACAAAGAAGCTGACGAGACCGCTTTGGTTGGCCCCGTGGATGGGACATTTTGTTATAAAAAACGAACGGATGGAAGCGTCGATAAGAGCATGGTTGTGTGCAAGCTGTGCAACAAGGAATTCGGGACGGCTATTGCTACACTTAATGGCAAAAATAGCACTGGTCTGCTGGACTTGGTTGAACAAAAAAAAAAATATATATTTGTTGCTTAAGCTTATGTATTCAGTCATTATTCAATGGTATACTAAAAATCCATGTGAAAAAAAATTACTTCTCTGTTCTCAGGTCAAATATTTATATGCGATTAAAATGAGATTAAATTCGATTAATTAATTACAAAGCCTCTAATTAATTAGATTAATTTTTTTTATCGAGTCCCGGCCCTAGTAAAATGTCGAGAGAGAGAGAGAGAACCATTTCAAACTTCCTTTTATCCCTTCCGTGACATGTGACTAAAACCCAAATGTGAGACATTCAAAACTGGACCAATCAGATAATTACAACTTCCCCCATTGTACTAAAGGTGTGACAATTTCATACCCAAAAGTACACACATCTTAGGCCTACAGGCCTTGATCACTATCGGCACCTCGATGCCTTTAGGGACTCCAAATGGTCATTGGGGAAAGAGGGGGTGAAAAACAGTAAAGCAGATGTCTTTGTTCATGTCAAATATCTTGGATTATTTTCAATCCTAAGCAATAGTAATTTGAATATGTACTAATGACTTAGAGCCACTCACTCTGTTTATCTGCATTCGTAGACAAAGTATGCGTATCACTGGAGAGACATTTTGAGGTCAAGAAACAAAACAAAAAATCTCACACATGATATATTTGTATTAAAGAATTTATCTGAATTGCCAACTATTTTTGTACTGTATTGCCGTTTATATAGCCTATATTATACTTTTATTTGTAATATTGGTAACACTTTACAAGGTTTAATTTAAGATTAGTTAACTACAATTGTTAACATTAAACTTAGGCTACAACAAACAATACATCTACAGTTTTGATTCATGTATTTAATCTCTGCATTTACTAATACATTTTTTAAATCAAAAGTTGTATCTGTTAACATAATTTAAAGGTGTTTTTTTTTTGTCTGTTCTACTGATTCATATGGTTAAGCCTATTATAAGTGATTATATTTTAGACCTAGATGGTTTTCACAGGAAATTGTGTGTCACTCGCCCATGTGTGTCTCGTCACCTTTACAGCGCTTTATACAATACAGATTAAACGTCTACAGGGAATTCAGAATTCAATTCGATTTTAAAGCAGCTCTAAAAGGACAGTTAAAATCAGTTTAGTGTTGATCCAGTTTGGTTCAATAACTGTAATGTTAATCAATTGTGAAATGAGTTCAACTCGCATATAAAGCAACGATGATGTCAGCGTCCAGCTCAGTTCAGCTCTCATCCAATAGTGTCAGTGCATTCAAGTCAATAATATTGCAGAATAGTAAAGCAGGGGCTATGCAGTTTCGGGAATTTCTTCGCTGTATTCTCGCTTTTTGCTCGCAGGTTTCTCTATAGAGCTCCCCCTACAGCTTCGGAATAGATATTTGACAACACTGTCGAAAAACTTGTTGTCGACTCTCAGATACCAGAGGCTAGTAGATCAATAATATCAAAGCAGACGGGACATTCTTTACAACGTCTTCTTCATTCGGGTCCGAACAGCATGAGGGAGCGCAATAATGACAGAATTTTAGCAGATTTTTTTTTGCCATAAAGCAATTCGTTACATCGCGAGACCTGATACTTCCTAACGCTGCGGCCGGCGGCCAAGGGGGTAATCCATCCGCCGGAAACTGAAGCCTCCCCGGGGGCCGCCATTGTAGCAGAACATCACCTGCTGTTAGCATCCCATTGACTCCCATTCATTTTGGCGTCACTTTGACAGCGAATAACTTTACATCTGAGGCGTTCAAAGACTCCATTTGTCCATTATTTATTTCTAAAGAAACACGACAATGTGTAAAAGGCTCCATTACCTTGTTTCTTACGTTATGGCCCCGTAGAAGCCGATTTTGTAAAAATAGGCTAACGATTGCGTCATAACCACTCAACTCTGTCGCACAGTCGAGAAGTTACCATATAGACCGGCGGAAAAGCTTGCAAGTAATCGGGGGGACGTGGAGGCATAAAGTCAAGGGAGAAGCCCATGGAGAGTGATACAGTTGCTCCTGCTGCTAGCTCATGGACAGCTAATACTCACGCTCTCCTTCTCTGCGAGATTCGGAAGGGAATGATTCAGATTTCTCTCTGCACGGCTACTAGAAGACTTACAGCTGTCAGACAGGTTGCTCACGTCACATCTACGTCGTCAAGTTCAGTTTGAGCCTGCGCAGTTGCCCAGCCATCAGGAAGTGAGTGCTTCTAATTGACTTCACTTTTCTCCATTGAAACCTACGTACCGCCGGCCCAAAGTTGCTAGGGTGTTTTTTCCGCTCACTGGCGATAGGGGGGTGCGAGACGACCACCATTCAACCCGAAAAAAGTAATATAACCATTCCAATGACTCCGAAGCTGTTCAGTTAAGGTAAAAAACCTGCATAGTTCACCTTTAAGTCATAAATATATAGAGAAAAGATGCTCCAGCTATGTTGAAGTTTGTGTGTGTGTATGTGGTGTAGCAGAGGTTAGTTGTCACAACGAGTGAGAAAGGTTGACATGGAGCAGCTAAATCTCAAACCTCCAGGGAATCACCCATTTACTGTAAAGCGGAGAGTCTGCTGGCAAAAAGAGAAAGCGACAGCTCGTAATAAAACTAGAATCAACATTGGCTTGGCTTTTCGGAGATGGTAAAAAAAATCGGAGGGAATGTTGTAAATGTGACGCAATGCCATTTTTATTATTCAGCAGGTAAGGCATTTTGTTGACCTGAAAAAATTATGTAATGTAGCTCTCCAACAAAGTTCCCTGTAAAGCATTATCTATTGTGAAGGGGCACATTTATCCACAGAGCCCTAGCACAACCAACACAATGATCTTCTGCAAAAATGCATGCAGTTTTTTAATAACTGTGAACGTGACCTAGCGTTAACAAATAATGTACAAATATATGCTCATTGTTAGTTATTGCATTAGCTAATGCCATTAGCATTAAATAATGTTAACAACTGCGACCTTATTGGTCTAGACCTTACTCCCTTATAGTTGTATTACATCTTGGAGATTTTCATTATGTCTGTTATCTGGTTCAATCTATTTTAAGGTTCCTACTGTACCATGACGACTGTAGGAGATCTGTCTGTGTTGGAGGGTCAATCCGTCACTGTCCCGTGTCACTATAACCCGCAGTATATCAGCCACGTGAAGTACTGGTGCTACGGCCGGATGAAGGACTTCTGCTCCAGCCTGGCCCGCACCGATGACCCCACATCAGCCCCTAACGTCAGGGGAAAGGTGACGATCGCGGATGACCCCACCCAGCACGTGTTCACCGTGAGCATGCAGGACCTGACCGAGGGGGATTCGGGGTGGTACTGGTGTGGGGTGGAGCTCGGAGGGATGTGGGTTGCTGACAGCACTGCCTCGCTTTATATCAGCGTCATTCAAGGTGAGTTAAGAAAATAATTTGAATGAAAATACAACTAAACATTCACAAACTATATAGCCGCTATGCTAAATCCTGCACACTAGGTTACACAATCTTGCATTATCAAAAAAGTAGCCTATTTTTTATTATCAAAGCTAATTATCAAAATAAAAAAAAAATAAAAAGTTTAAAACTGTAATTTTAATGCTATGGTGATCTATACAACTTTTGTTTATTCAGTAGCTGATGATTATTTTAATGATATGGCTATGTGAATTCAACCAAACTTAATGTTCAGGTCATATTTCAATAATAATAAAAACCATTATGAGGTTTGCATTGTGATTATTATTTTCCTGACATTTACATTTCCTTCTATATTTGTATTATTATTATAGTATACTGTATAATGCAGAAGAATCTCGTTCACATTACTGCAATGTAGATTAATGAAATTATTTAAAATATTTATAAATTATATATTTAAACACATTTTATTCATCATTCTATTTTTGTACATCCTTTAATTTATGCTTTTTTTAAATTAGGTTAAATCATTAGGGAAAATCATAAAATACTACTAGAAATGTATACAAAAACAACATTGTGAAACATCTGAAAATTCAGCTTTGATCACAGGAATAAATTACATTTTTAAATATATTAAAATAGTTATTGTAATAATATTTCACAATATTACTGTTTTTACTGTATTTTTGATCCAATACATTTTCTAGTTTGTGAAAAATACTTTTAAAAACATTAACACAATCTTACAAACACCAAACTATTGAACTGTGTGTGTGTGTGTGTGTGTGTGTGTGTGTGTGTGTGTGTGTGTGTTCCCCCTTTGAAATGTGACATTTTTTGCTGACTGTATTGATTGAAAATTGAATGAATTTGTACATATCTAACTAAATGAAATCTAAACCACTGAAGCATTTGTGAAGGTGTCATAGAGGTGTAGTAGTCAGTGTAACTCATGGTTTTGTTGCAGGTGTGTCAGTGGTGAACAATGTGGTGAGTGCAGATGAAGGCAGAAGTGTCACTGTTCAATGTCTCTACAGTAAGAACCTCAGGTACCCCCCCCCCCCCCCCCCCCCCAACACACACACACACACACACACACACACACACACACACAAAAGAATGAAGAAAAATTATGAAAATGTGTTATTTTCATGACAGTTAGGCTCATGTTGCACTAAATTCTCATTACTGAAATGCATCAATAATATACATGTATACATATGTATGGTGATTAAAATTGTATATGCCAAACTTTTTGCTGACTCATTTTTCTTTTTCACTGCAGGTCCAGTGAGAAGCGGTGGTGTCGCAGTGGGAACTGGAACTCCTGCGTGGTGGCGGATCCTGAAGGAACATTGAGCAGTGGGAACGTGCTCATCCACGATGACAGGAACAGCATGTTCACTGTGACACTAACACAGCTGGAGATGAGAGACTCGGGCTGGTACTGGTGTGGAGCCGGTCAGCAGCACGGGGCTGTTCTTGTGTCAGTCACGCCACAAGCCACAACATGTATGTTGCACAGAGCCTATTGCTAACATCACAAACTACATTATTGCATTTTTTGGTTGAAACGTGCATGGAAAACTTGCTGTCCGGATGTTGAATACAGTTGCTGAGATGTTTTTTAAGATGTTGCATTCCATTACTATGAAAATTAGTTTGGGAATAGAAAATAAAAAAGGTAATTGTAACTTTTTATTTGGCAATTCTGACTTTATTTAATTATGAGTTTAGATAAAAATTCAGAATTGCAAGATAACCACTGAATTTTGAGAATAAAATTGAGTTGTGAGAAATAAAGTCAAAAAATTGCTAGATATAAACTTGCAGTTGCAAGAAAAAAAGTCAGGAAAAAGTTTTTCAATTCTAATGAGTGTTTTATCTCACAATTCTGACTTGCAATTCTAAGTTTATAACTAAAAAAATAACACTTTCCTTAGCATGTAGCTGTGATCTCTTTGTTAAATTGATTTAACCTCTGAGGATGGTCTCTCTTCCTAGGGGTCAATGAGCCAATGGTAACTTCAATTCAGAGGGAAAGTTTACAACTCTGTCTTCAAGCATGTTCATTTGCATATGTAACTGGACTGGGTCTTGATGCAGAAACTATTAAAAACTACTGTTCTTGTAATACTAATATGTTGCATAGGTATTCACGAGATAATCAACATAAAAATTTGTAGATACCAAACATGGTATAGGTCAGGTTACATTAACTGGTGCTTCTATCATAAAGCATGTATACAATACAAAACACACTACAGGACAGTAATAATCATACACATAATGTTCTGCAGATATGCATGTTCCTTTAAAGATGATTTTCTATGAATGAATGCAATATAACAAATAAATATGTCTGATTGGTCCAGCAGTTACAGATGAAAAGTCAGAATTGTCTGATAAAAATTCACAATTACCCTTTTTTTCACGTGGTGAGAACAGGCTACATCACTGATCTGAAGTTAAACTCTGCTGAATTTTGTCACATTTGATCTGTGTCTTAGTGCCAGGTGCCACAGTGTCTCCTGTCCAGTATCTTGAAGACATCAGTCCGGTCTCCGTCTGTAATGGGCACAAAGACCCTCACAGGTGACCTCTGTATATTCCTCATGGCAGATTTCACATGAAGGGATAAAAAGCTTTCAGCAATGAGCAATACTGAGATCTGTCACATACACTCTTAAAAATAACGGGTCTTATTGGCATTGATGGTTCCATGAAGAAGCGTTAACCTCCATGGAACTGCTCCAATCCACGGAAGTGCTCAATGCTTCTTTACAGTGGAAGAATGTTTCTTTTAGATTTTTTAAATGTTCTTCACACTAAGAAAATAGCGTTTCTTTAAGAACTGATCACTGAAAGGTTCTATGGCATCGCTGTGAAAAAACATTTTGGAACCTTCATTTTTAAGAGTGTATGAAATTAATATTGTTTTACCAATAGTTGCTATTTGGGTAACACTTTATTTTGATGGTTCCTTTTGAACATTATTTTGGTTACAAGTAACTTTGCAACTACATGTCAACTAACTCTCATTAGAGTATTAAACTGTTTATTGTGATAACTTTGCAACTACTTATTGTAACCCTACAGTCTACTAATACTCTACTAACACTAATGAGAGTTAGTAGACATGTAGTTGCAACGTTACTTAGTCAACAGAATGTGTTAAAGGGACCATCAAAATAAAGTAAAACCGATATTTGACCAACACTAATATTGGTATTCGACTAACACATCGTGTTTGTTTCAGTCGTCCTGTTTGGGAGTCTCTTCTCGTGGTGTGTGGGGTAGTACTTCTGGTCATGACTGTGTCTCTGGCATTTTGGAAGTTGCGGAAACAGTATAGTACGTTTTTTTGTGTTTTTAGTGGCTTAAAGGAACACTCCACTTTTTTTGGAAATAAGCTCATTTTCAACTCCCCCTAGAGTTAAAACAGTTTTAACCGTTTTCGAATCCATTCAGCCGATCTCCGGTCTGGCGGTAGCACTTTTAGCATAGCTTAGAATAGATCATTGAATCTGATTAGACCGTTAGCATCTCTCTCAAAAAAATTACCAAAGAGTTTCGATATTTTTCCTATTTAAAAAACTTGACTCTAGTTACATCGTGTACTAAGACCCGACAGAAAATGAAAAGTTTGATTTCTTCTAGGCCAATATGACTAGGAACTATACTCTCATTCAAGGAACTGTTCTGCCGTACCTGCAGCGCAATGATATTACAAACTTAGTGCCGGTCACGTTGGAAGTTACCGAGCTGGGGACTATTTTCAGGCGCTGTGTAATATCATTGCGCTGCTGGTACGGCAGCAGTTTCCTTGATTATTACGCAGGAATGAGAGTATAGTTCTAGTCATATTGACCTAGAAAATCGCAAATTTTCATTTTATATAATTGTATAAAAAATATCAAAACTCTTTGGTAATTTTTTTGAGAGAGATACTAACGGTCTAATCGATTCAATGATCTATGCTAAGCTATGCTAAAAGTGCTACCGCCAGACCCGGAGATCGGCCGAATGGTTTTGAAAACAGTAAAACTCAAACGTTTAAACTCTAGGGGAATTGGAAAATGAGCCTATTTCCAAAAAAAGTGGAGGTGTTCCTTTTAAAAGGTTATTGGTTACTTACAAACTCGTCTGTAACTTTACTCCATTCTGATTTCTAAGCTTAAACGATGTCTTTGGATTTGTTGAATACCTGTTTTTCCATCATTTAACCCTCATTTAGTTGAGAAAAAACAAGGTTGTGTTCTCATTTTTCTGTGGAATAATGCCTTACCAACTATTTTTGTTTCATTTTGCAGAGAAAAAGCAGAAGCATCAAGGGCATCGATAATCGGGCAAACGAACGATAATCTCACAGTCAGTGCTATTTATCTCTGTTATCTAACAGTCACATTACCCAATTTACTTTATTCATGTATGTATTTGAGGATGATACATTGGTGCACATTATTATGAAAACAGGATAAAAAATGTTGCCTCTTTTTATCCCACAACTGTGACGTTTTTCCCCCTCAGAATTGTGAGATATAAACTAGCAATTAAAAAATGATAATTGCATATATATCACAATTCTGAGAATAAAACAATTTAAAAAGTATAAACTGACAATTCTGACTTTTATCGCAGTTGCGAACTCGCAATTCTGATTTATAAATTTTTCTGAGAGTTGTGAGATAAAAAGTCGCAATTAACTTTTTTACTTTTATTCCATGGTGGAAACAATCTTATTCCAAATGTTATTCAAAAATTTATAAAAAAAAATAAAAAAAGGTCAGTTTGGTAATTTGTGGAGAATAAAATGGGCATCTGATGGAGCATGCGTTTCCCTTAATTTTTTTTTTAGCTTGAAATAAGTATTGTAGTTATTAAATATTGTCCTGTTTATAAATAAAGCATATTTTCAATTTGTTCAAGACCATTAAATATGACTTTATGGTTTCTTGGAAGCTAATCTGGATCCTTATCTTTCATTCAAAACTTCCACAGCCTCTTATTAATTGTTTTAGTCTCCACCCACTTCTCCTGCACCAATCAGAACACTTGACTGCTTACTGATCGCAGCTGCACTGGTGTAATGGAGGTTATAAAGATTTTGGGGTGACCAAGTGTAGGTTTAATAATGCAAGTGGTGATGACAAGTTCTTCAGGATGGGGTATTTGATACTTGTTTGCAGATGTGTCCATGGACAGAAGGAGACTATACGAACACCTCAGTGATTTTCCTGAACACTCCAGCTCAGCAAGTCCCAAATGCAGGAGCCTAGTGATGGGAACAACTGATGATGAAGACATTCTGATGATGGAGAAATAAGTGCGTTGATGGACACTATGACTCTTGTCAATGAAAGGCCTGCAGAATCGAGAAACTATAGGGTACCCGATCACACCAAATGCGTCTATATAGCACGCGGTGTGTTTATCGTGTAATATATACGCGAAAATGAGTTTTTACGTGCATAGTATACGCATGGATAGCACATGGGTAGGTTTAGGGTGGGGTGGGGTGCGTGTGTATTATACGCTTGGGTAGGATTAGATGGTGTGGGGTGCGTGTATATCACGCAATAAAGTGCGTATCATATGCACGCGCCAAAACTGCGTATCATATGCACGCGGCAAAACTGCGTATCATATGCACGCGCAAAACTGCGTATCATATCCACGTAAAAACTCATTTTTCGCGTATAAATTGCACGATAAACACACTGCGTGCTATAGAGACGCATTTGCGTGAGAACAGGCTGGTTTGACATTTCTTCACATTTAACAGTTAAATGGAGCATAATCTTTAATTTCAATGCATTTTCCAAGTTGTGTATTTCATGTTTACTTGTCTAAGTAAATGTGGATTCATGGCATGTTGGAAATATCGTAATTACTAGATTCCAACTTGTAAACTCAGAATTTTCTGAAAGCTCTGACTTGTATCATGTGACTGCTGCAGATTCATTTTTGCATTGATTGCTGCCATAGAAATGCCTTATTCCGAGTCTGAGAACAGCTTTGAGTAGAACGTCAGTAACAAGTCTTGTACAAAAGCTGCGTTTTTACCATATTTACTAGATGACAATCCGTGACAATAAATATCAATAAAGTAAATATGGTAAAAACGCAGCTTTTGTACAAGACTTGTTATGAGTGAGTAGTTTAGTGTGAAATGGATGTGTTCTTACTAAGCACTGTTTATTAAACAGAGAGAAGAAATGTGTGAAACATTTGTGAATTTATTTAGAAGAACGAAAGTACTAGTGTCTCACTTTGTTGTTTTTGTCTTGTCATGTTTTGTATCAGCATTTTTCCATTTTTAACTTCTGTACAGAAAAAGTGCTTCATTCGCATTTCGTTTCAAGCTTTATTAAAATGTTTATTTGAGGTTGTGTTGTCACCTTCTATTCTTTAGCTTACAAGTGTTGACCACAAACAACCCATTCTACAGTGACTCACTGCAGTAGTTCTCTAATAAAAAATGAGACAGTAGACAAGGAAGTAATGTTACTACTACCTATACCAGAATGAAACATTTATATCCGCATGTAACGATGGCTAAATACTTATTTTTCTGAATAATTTTAGACTTCTCATCCAAGTGATGCATCTGTGATTTTTGTAACATTTGCAATCAAGCTTTATGACATTTTATTGTAAATCAAGTTTAATGACACAAGCAACCAAAGAGCACGGATGCAGGAAGTGAGAGTCTAGACTAGAGCATTCATTCATGGGCAAACCCTCTTGAGTGATACTGTAGTATTAAGAAAAGGTAAAGAAGACGTACGCAAAAAAGATGCAGAGAAAAGAAACATTGCAACTTTTTGACAGAAGGAATGTCAGTTTGAAGAAGTTCATTGTGATTTTCCTTTGGCTCATAACAGGCAAGTGTTCAGTTTATTCATATGGTTAGTTGGCATGTGCAGTATGACATGATGTATGTAATGATAGCTTGAGAATCTGCTAGGCTATATACGGTAATGTGTAGAGCAGCAACGTATACCTGTTTGTGGCAGGCGTAGCTAACAGGATATATACGGTATTCGGTGGACACAGTTTTGTTCATGCCGCTAGAAGTGGCGCAGTTGTCAATAAATAATCAAAACGGAGCAACGCTTCCATTGCCTCATTTATACATGACATCCCTAACATTACATGGTGTCAGAAGTCAACGTGACAACATGGCAAAGTTTTCTCCACCCGAAAGTTTTGACTTCAGTCATCCGAGCTCTGGCCTGAATGGAAGCAGCGTTTCAACAGATTCCGAATAGCCACGAAGCTGGACAAAGAGTCGGGAGAAGTTCAAGTTTGTACACTTTTGTATTCTCTCGGGAAGGAGGCAGAACACATCGTCAGTACATTTGTGTATGCAGCGGATGGCGATGAGAATAGGTACGACATAGTTTTAGAGAAGTTGAACAATTACTTTGTGCCTAAAGTCAACGTGATACATGAACGGGCGAGATTTTATCAGCGTGTTCAAAAGCAAGGTGAAAGAGAATTAATTCGTAGCTTACATGAAACTGACTGAAACGTGCATTTGGAGAACGTAAAAGTGAAAATATAAGAGACAGACTGGTGATTGGTGTTCTGGATAAAGATATGTCCCAAAGATACAAATGATGTCTGACTTATCGCTTGAGAGAGCATGTAGGCACACACGGCAATCGGAACAGATAAAAAGTCACGTTTCCGAACAGACTAGCTCTTCAGCATTGAATGAAGTCGTACGGAGGAAGCACATTGCATCATTTGACCAAAAGGAGCGTTTAAGCCAGAAAGCATAGAGAGGAAATGGACACAGAGAACAAATAGCCAGAAAAACACACGATCAAATGGACCCAATTGTGGGGAAATGCATGCGATGTGGTAAACAACATCCAAAGAGCGTCAACCTGCCCACGAGAAGAGCAGAGTGTCGAAAGTGTGGTAAGAGAGGCCTTATGCTATTGTGTGTCGTACTCTACATGTTAGTGATGTAAATGTAGTGCAGGAGGAGCATGAAGATTCGTTTTTCCTTGGAGCAATCAGTAAGGACTCAAGTGACGCATGGTCATAACCTTGAGGATTCAAGATACGGAAGTAGAGTTTAAGATAGACACTGGTGCTGACATTAGTGTCATATCGAAACAAACTTATAAAGCTCTCAACACAAGGCCTAACTTAATGTTAGGAATGCAGCGCTGGATTGTCCAGGAGGGAAATTGAGAAGTTCAGGAAGATATGAGACAAGCACACACCACAAGGGAACAAGTACTGCTTTACTGTTTTTGTCATAGCAGGTCAGTCTGTTAATAATTTGCTGAGTCGAGAAGTTTCTGCTGCCCTGGGGGTTAGTTCAGCGGATTGACGATGTGAGTTCACCCGGTGAGTCGGTTGGACTTTTGAAAACCGCTCCTGTGAAAATCAAGCTGAAAGCAGATGCAGTCCCATATGCCATTACGACAGCCAGGAGAGTGTCGGTTCCCTTACTCTCTAAGGTGAAAGCTGAACTAGACAGGATGGTGAAGTGTGGCGTGATTGAAGAAATTACAGAGCCTACTGAATGGTGTGCGCCGATGGTGCCTGTGCCTAGGAAGAATGGCCAGGTGAGAATATGTGTAGGCCTAAATCGTTTAAATCAAGCAGTTGAACGTGAAAGGTATATTCTACAACCCTCGATGATATACTTCCCCCAGTTGTCAGGTGCAACAATGTTTTCACTACTAGATGCAGCGAGCGGATTTTGGCAAATTCCTCTGGAGAGGGAGAGTGCCAAATTCACAACATTTATAACACCGTTTGGGAGGTATTTCTTTCATAGGCTTCCTTTTGGAATCTCCAGTGCACCAGAGATATTTCAAAGAGAGATGAATAACCTCTTAAGAGACCATGAAGGTACAGCAGCATACATGGATGTCATAATCATCTACGGGGAAACGCCAGAAGTTCACGATTGTCGTTTAAAGAAAGTCTTGAGGACACTTTCTGATGCGGGATTGAAACTCAATGATGACAAATGTCTGTTGAGGCAAACGCAGATACAATTTCTAGGTCATATCATTGATGCTCGTGGAGTCAGACCAGATGAGAAAAAGGTTGAGGCCATACTGAATATTCAACCTCCACAGAACGTGACAGAAGTAAAGAGGATTTTGGGAATGGTTCATTATTTAGGTCGATTCCTACCTGGTTTGGCTGAAATAACCCGCCCACTTAATGATCTCCTCAAAGCTGATACAGTTTGGACTTGGAGTCATGCACAGGAACAAGCGCTCACAAGAGTCAAAGAGCTCATGACCGAAGCACCAGTTCTTTCTTTCTTTGACCGTGAACAAACCAACCATTGTAAGTGCAGACGCTAGCAGTTATGGACTAGGAGGAGTCCTCTTCCAGCAGCATGATGGATGCTTGAGACCCGTAGCTTACTGTTCGCGTACCTTAACTAACACCGAAACAAAATACGCAAGATTGAAAAAGAATGTCTCGGTGTGGTGTGGGCTTGTGAAAGATTTTCCAAGTACTTGTACGGTCTGGACAGTTTTATAATTCACACAGATCATAAACCGTTGATTCCGCGTCATCAACAACAAGGAAATTGACATGGTTCCTTTGAGATGCCAGCGACTCTTGATTCGACTGATGAGGTTCAATGATAAAGCTGAATATGTGCCGGGGAAATCACTGGTTGTAGCTGATGCTCTTTCTAGACATCCATCTTCGACACCACATCTGGATTCAGTGGAGCTTATGAATGACATTACGGCTTTGGAGGAGTCCACTAGAGCTGCCTGGCCAATGTCATGTACACCGACTGAAGGAGGTCATTGAAAGCACAAAGACTGATCCTGAGTTGCAAGTGGTGATAAAGTACGTTAGACAGGGATGGCCAAAGTATCCTTCACAAGTTTCAGAGCCGTCAAACCTTACTTCGCTGTGAAGGATATGTTGTCTGTGTGTGATGATCTTCTGATTTACAGTGACAGGATCGTTATTCTAAGTGTCATGAGAGCTGAGGTCAAGAGGAAACTTCATGATGGGTCACATGGGGATCGTCAAGTGTAGAGAGCGTGCAAAACAAAGTGTTTGGTGGCCTGGGATTAGCAAGGAGATCCAGGTATCTATAGAGAACTGTGCTTTCTGTCAAATAAATAAGCCAGCTCAACACAGAGAACCTCTGATGAATACCACATTACCCAGACGCACCTTGGGTGAGAATTGCAGCTGACATTTGCGAAGTTAACAAAAAACACTACCTTGTAGTGGTTGACTATTTTTCTAGATTCATCGACATTGCCTATCCTTCCAGATATTGTCAGGGAAGACGGTGGTATTACCGATTGAGCAACATGTTTGCCAGATGGGGTTGTCCTGATACCCTTGTTACTGACAATGGTCCTGCAATTCGTTGGTCAACAGTTTCAGGATTTCGCAACAGCTTACAAGTTTCACCACATCACCACGAGCCCGTATTTTCCACAGTCAAATGGTGAGGCTGAAAGAGCAGTGAGAACCGCAAAGCACATTCTCAGGCAAGAAGATCCTTTTCTAGCTCTTCTAGCTTACAGAGTTACTCCCATCCAAGTCACAGGATACAGCCCTGCGCAGTTGATGCTTGGACGTCAGTTGAGAACACCAGTTCCTGTACTGGAAAAGAAACTGATGCCTGAGTGGCCTGATTTTTCAAAGGTGAGAGAAACAGACAAGATGGCGAAAGCTAATAACAAGCTTTATTATGACAGACGTCATGGTTCTCGACCGTTGCCCCCGAACTCAAACCTGGAGATCTGTTACAGTCAAAACGGATCATGAGAAAGGATGGAACAAGACTGCTACGGTTGTATGTAAACACACAACACCAAGGTCTTACATAATTCGCACGGAGAATGGAGACTTGAGAAGAAACAGAAAGCATCTACGCTTTCTCAATCCATCTTCATGCCAACGTGATTCAGATGAAGAGAAAAGTGTGTATGAGGAACTGGCACAAGCTGAACAATATCCAAGTAATCAGGATCAAAACGTAGAACAAGAAGTTCCAGAACAACCTAAACAGGTTGTTACGAGAAAAGGAAGAGTTGTTAAACAGCTGGATACATGAAAGATTTCATAGTTAGTACATAGATTGCCACGTGAGGCAGAATAATCCTCGGCTTCTATGTGGGTGACCGGTAGTCTACCCGGAAATCCCTATATAGTCATTTGTGATTCTAAAAGAAGATTTAAGTTCTAAACAATTGTTTAATAAGATGTTTAAATTACAAGAAAAGAAGAAACTGAAAGATGTTTGTTTATTATCTTTATTGGTGTTTGTTGTTGTGACATTCTTACGTGTTACAGAATAATATTTGAAAAGGGAAGATGTAATGATAGCTTGAGAATCTGCTAGGCTATATACGGTAATGTGTAGAGCAACGTATACCTGTTTGTGGCAGGCGTAGCTAACAGGATATATACGGTATTCGGTCGACACAGTTTTGTTCATGCCCGCTAGAAGTGGCGCAGTTGTCAATAAATAATCGAAACGGAGCAACGCTTCCATTGCCCTCATTTATACATGACCATCCTAACATTACAATGTACTACATCTAAAACTATTTAAACATAATTTTGTAATATTTCATTTATAATTACAGACTTTTATTAATAGATCAATTCATTTGTCATGCCACTGGACTCATTTAAGATGAACCTAGTGAAGTTAAAAAGTGCCTTTGAAAGAAAATGGTTAGTTAGACAAATACTGAATTTTACCTTATACATTCATATTGATTTTGAATTAATCTTGATTAATGCGCATCGTTTGTGTTGCCTATGTAGTACCTTTTTTTTTTTACTGAAACTTAAAAGAAATGGTGTATAGCATGTAAATATTTGTATTTTTTTTTGTCATTAACATTGACAAATAAGTCAAACTAAAGTTGATATTTTTCTTCTCTCAGGTCCTGAATACACAACAGGATCAGCAAGCAGAGAGTTAACGGTTCAGACTGGAGGATCTGTCATTATTCCGTGTTATTATGACAGGAATTACACAGAACACAAGAAATACTGGTGCTTTCATGCAAAAGCGGAATATTATTACTGCTCTATTCTGGCATATGCTAATGAAACCAAAGGAAACGTGTCAGTAATCGATCATCCAGATCAGAGTTTCTTTACTGTGACGATGAGAAACCTGCAGCATGAAGACACTGGATCTTACTGGTGTGTTGAGGAGATTGCAGGAATACTTAACATGGATGAAAAAGAGCAGCTTCATCTCACAGTTCAATCAGGTTTGAGATCAGTTTCACATTCTGATGAATAATAATTCTGATCCTGATTAATAATAAATCTCAATGACTTGTGTCTGTGTGTTCAGCTCCTGATGTGTCTGTGAAGAACAGCAGTGTATCTGGACATGAAGGTGATAATGTCAGTGTCCAGTGTTTCTACAGTTCTGGATATCAGAATAAACACAAACAGTGGTGCAGATATAAAGATAAGGGCTGTTACACTGAGACTGACACATCCCAGAGTTCATCAGTCCAGATCAGTGATGATGGGAGAAGCTTCACTGTGTTGATGACTGGACTGAGACTCAGTGATTCTGGATGGTACTTCTGCTCAGTAGGAGATCTGCAAGCTCCTGTTCAACTCACTGTCACTGGTAAAACTCATTCTCTACTTAGACATACACAGGAGTTCTTGATAAGAAAAAAACAAAAAGTTGTTTTCATCTTTTTCTGTGTTCAGTAGCTGTCCCCACATGTTCCTGTTGTCACTGTTACTGAACCAAAAAAGTAAAGTAATATAGATTAAATACATTAAAATGGGCATCAAACAGAAGTTACAATAGCCTTTCCTTCCCTATTATCACGTATCCAAGTGAAACGGCTTCTCAAACAAGAAAAAATGTAGGGCGGGACTTTTTTCCATGAGGAATTGATTGTATGGTTGTGGTTTGCTATTGGTGGATCTGATGTGAGTGACAGAATACTGCAATATTACATACAAATTAAGAATTGTGTATTTTGTTTTGGTAGTGATTTTAAAATCTTATTGGTGGTGACAAAATTATAATATTTTTTTTCCTGCTATTTTATTCAACAGCAGTTGTGATCACAGAAGAATTTGACAAAAATGGGTTAGTAGCTAATTAAAATATGAATCAATAGATATTGCTTGAATATAAGATTGATATTGTATCATGGACCTATAATAAGATGCTCATTTTACTAGTATATTTCATTTTCTTTCTTAACATATAGTCTATTTCTCTGTGTGGTCTTTTTCCTTTTAGTTTTAGTCAGATCTGTTCGAGTTAATTATTGAAGTTTATATTATTTCTCTCTCTTCTTTATAGGACCAACAATCCATCAAGCAGTGAAGAGCAGCAGAATAAGTATTAATGCTCAAATAGATTAAAACATGCAAATAGAATATAACTAAAGTAACCAGAATGTGTGCAATTGTGATTTTAAGATTAATTGTATGCAACATTTATATTCATTATAATAATAACATAATAACTAATATATTAACCAGACAGACTCTTCATTAGTTGCTAATGAGGCAATCATTAATGATAGCTTAGATAATCATTAGTAATACATCAATTCAGTATTATCTGTGCATTAGTTAAGCATGAATTAATGCTTATTAGTGCACCCTTATTGTAAAGTGTTACCAGTAAGTGTGTCCACAGACACCGGCACTGAGAAGGAGAAGTCCTTTCCAAAATTAATTCTTTAGCAACAACAAAACTTTGTGTCTTTAATGCTATAAATCGGTTATTCAAGTCTTCCTTCTAACAAACATTTTCAATGTGTCTAAAATATACATAATCTAGAGAGAAATGTTCAGTTGGAATATTTGATAGTGTGCTATTGTCTTTTATCTTTCAGATGGCGTTTCTGTCTGTCACAGAACTAATTTTCTCCACATTGACCAGAAAGATCGGGTTATTAGAAAACCGCTGATTCTGCTTTTGCTTAACACTCAGTCAGCAGATTCAAGATCTTTATCTACATTAAATTACTAAATGTCTGCAATGTATTTTTTCTTACCATTTTTCTTCAAATGTATTTTTTCTGTTACCAAAAGCAACTTACTAGTGAGGAACATACCAAATAAAACTACAAAAATAATAAATACATGTTCTCTTTTTTCTCTCTCTCAATTTAGCCATCATCTTTTGTATCAATATGATATACAGACCTCTCAGACACAGTAAAGTAATTTTAGTGGTTGCCAGTGACAGGATAACTATAACCAGCAACATACAGATAAAAGAGATCTGGGTTTTAATTCAGAGGCATCAAAGCTAAATAAAAATAAAAACTTTATAAGCTTACTGTAAAACCTACAGTCTATTATTTTGATAAATCAGAACAATCAGAGGTTGAAATTTCAATGGGAGAAAAATTTTCAGAACAACATACAGACTGTTCCTGCGCTGTGAAGGTTCACATGAGACGTGAGGCTGACATGATTGAAACCAGACTTCATTTACCCCAATGGAAAGCATGTTTAAACTGTTTAAATCGCTCCCTAGCCCCTATATAGTGCACTATGTGTCATTCGCCATATAGACCATAAATGTGTGAACAAGTGACCGAGCCGCAGCTTCAGTGTCTTTTATGATGTGGGGGCGGGACTCTTCATATTCTAGAGCATTTGATTGGACAGAAAATCTGAGAAGCTGAAGTGCAGAACGATGTCATCCAAATTGTTGTTCATATTCTTGGTAGACATATACATTTTAAATGCATATATCTTCCAAATGTGAATTTTGGCATGGTTTTGAACACACAAGCTTATAAATAACATATTCATTCTAACAGCCAAAAATTTGTTTTGAAATGCCCACTTTCCTTTAAATGTGTTCCCACTCATGGACGGTTATTCTCAACTAACAGTGCAAGTGTGAAATATGTGTGAATGTTTTCAATTACATTCATGAACTGAGAATATAGTTTATCCTTTTACCATATCTGAGCCTGTCATGTCATGCATTTGATCATTATGCATTTGTCCATTAATAACTTCTGTACAGAAAAGTTCTCCATTGAAAAACGTTCACATCTGGCTTTCAAGTCGGTTTAAATTCTTTAGATACATTTGTTGTCACATATTTTTTTTTGCCTAAATGTCTTGACCACAAAACAGACCAAAAATAACCAGTTCTTGAGATGTCATACTCCGGTAGTCCTTTAATTGCAAAATGAGAACTAGAGATGGAAACTAGAGAATATTTTAAGCTTCTCTCAACCAGGGGACACATGTGTAACTTCTGATGCAACATTTACACAGAGTCTGTTTGACACGAGCAACAAGAGAGAACGAATGCAGGAAGTGAGAAAGACTGTAGAGATCTATGATGACTTTACACTTTATGCACGTCCTCTTGAGTGAGAAGCTGTTTCTATAGTATTAACCTAAACATTTAAACTTGCTTGGAAATGATGAAGATTAAGAAAGAAGAACCATTGCAACTTTTTGACAGACCGACAGTCAGTTTGAAGAAGTTCATTGTATTTTTCCTTTGGCTCATAACAGGCAAGTGTTCTCTGCTTACAATTAATTTTACACACACGAGTAGCTTACATATCCTGCTGTATGACATGTACTCTGTAATTCTTTTACACATTTACTGCTACATAAAAGTCAAACTAAAGTTGATATTTTCTTCTCTCAGGTCCTGAATGCACAACAGGATCAGTAAGCAGAGAGTTAACGGTTCAGACTGGAGGATCTGTCATTATTCCGTGTTATTATGACAGAAAATACACAGAACACAAGAAATACTGGTGCTTTCATGCAAATTCAGCATATAATTACTGCTCTATTCTGGCATATGCTAATGAAACCAAAGGAAAAGTGTCAGTAATCGATCATCCAGATCAGAGTTTCTTTACTGTGACTATGAGAAACCTGCAGCATGAAGACACTGGATCTTACTGGTGTGCTGAGGATATTGGAGGACCATTTCAAGTGGATGAAACTGAGCAGCTTCATCTCACAGTTCAATCAGGTTTGAGATCAGTTTCACATTCAGATGAATAATAATTCTGATCCTGATTCCTAATAAACCTCAATGACTTGTGTCTGTGTGTTCAGCTCCTGATGTGTCTGTGATGAACAGCAGTGTATCTGGACATGAAGGTGATAATGTCAGTGTCCAGTGTTTCTACAGTTCTGGATATAAGAATAAACTCAAACAGTGGTGCAGATATAAAGATAAGGGCTGTTACACTGAGAAGAGGACTGACACATCCCAGAGTTCATCAGTCCAGATCAGTGATGATGGGAGAAGCTTCACTGTGTTGATGACTGGACTGAGACTCTGTGATTCTGGATGGTACTTCTGCTCAGTAGGAGATCTGCAGGCTCCTGTTCAACTCACTGTCACTGGTAAAAACCATTCTCTACTTAGACATACACAGGAGTTCTTGATAAGAAAAAAACAAAAAGTTGTTTTCATCTTTTTCTGTGTTCAGTAGCTGTCCCCACATGTTCCTGTTGTCACTGTTACTGAACCAAAAAAGTAAAGTAATAAAGATTAAATACATTAAAATGGGCATCAAACAGAAGTTACAATAGCCTTTCCTTCCCTATCCAAGCGAAACGGCTTCTCAAACAAGAAAAAATGTAGGGCGGGACTTTTTTCCATGAGGAATTGATTGTATGGTTGTGGTTTGCTATTGGTGGATCTGATGTGAGTGACAGAATACTGCAATATTCCATAAAAATTAAGAATTGTGTATTTTGTTTTGGTAGTGATTTTAAAATCTTATTGGTGGTGACAAAATTATAATATTTTTTTTCCTGCTATTTTATTCAACAGCAGTTGTGACCACAGAAGAATTTGACAAAAATGGGTTAGTAGCTAATTAAAATATGAATCAATAGATATTGCTTGAATATAAGATTGATATTGTATCATGGACCTATAATAAGATGCTCATTTTACTAGTATATTTCATTTTCTTTCTTAACATATAGTCTATTTCTCTGTGTGGTCTTTTTCCTTTTAGTTTTAGTCAGATCTGTTCGAGTTAATTATTGAAGTTTATATTATTTCTCTCTCTTCTTTATAGGACCAACAATCCATCAAGCAGTGAAGAGCAGCAGAATAAGTATTAATGCTCAAATAGATTAAAACATGCAAATAGAATATAACTAAAGTAACCAGAATGTGTGCAATTGTGATTTTAAGATTAATTGTATGCAACATTTATATTCATTATAATAATAACATAATAACTAATATATTAACCAGACAGACTCTTCATTAGTTGCTAATGAGGCAATCATTAATGAATAGCTTAGATAATCATTAGTAATACATTAATTCAGTATTATCTGTGCATTAGTTAAGCATGAATTAATGCTTATTAGTGCACCCTTATTGTAAAGTGTTACCAGTAAGTGTGTCCACAGACACCGGCACTGGGAAGGAGAAGTCCTTTCCAAAATTAATTATTTAGCAACAACAAAACTTTGTGTCTTTAATGCTATAAATCGGTTATTCAAGTCTTTCTTCTAACAAACATTTTCAATGTGTCTAAAATATACATAATCTAGAGAGAAATGTTCAGTTGGAATATTTGATAGTGTGCTATTGTCTTTTATCTTTCAGATGGCGTTTCTGTCTGTCACAGAACTAGTTTTATCCACATTGACCAGAAAGATCGGGTTATTAGAAAACCGCTGATTCTGCTTTTGCTTAACACTCAGTCAGCAGATTCAAGATCTTTATCTACATTAAATTACTAAATGTCTGCAATGTATTTTTTTCTTACCATTTTTCTTCAAATGTATTTTTTCTGTTACCAAAAGCAACTTACTAATGAGGAACATACCAAATAAAACTACAAAAATAATAAATACATGTTCTCTTTTTTCTCTCTCTCAATTTAGCCATCATCTTTTATATCAATATGATATAAAGACCTCTCAGACACAGTAAAGTAATTTTAGTGGTTGCCAGTGACAGGATAACTAACCAGCAACATACAGATAAAAGAGATCTGGGTTTTAATTCAGAGGCATCAAAGCTAAATAAAAATAAAAACTTTATAAGCTTACTGTAAAACCTACAGTCTATTATTTTGATAAATCAGAACAATCAGAGGTTGAAATTTCAATGGGAGAAAAATTTCAGAACAACATACAGACTGTTTCTGCGCTGTGAAGGTTCACATGAGACGTGAGGCTGACATGATTGAAACCAGACTTCATTTACCCCAATGGAAAACATGTTTAAACTGTTTAAATCGCTCCCTAGCCCCTATATAGTGCACTATGTGTCATTCGCCATATAGACCATAAATGTGTGAACAAGTGACCGAGCCGCAGCTTCAGTGTCTTTTATGATGTGGGGGCGGGACTCTTCATATTCTAGAGCATTTGATTGGACAGAAAATCTGAGAAGCTGAAGTGCAGAATGATGTCATCCAAATTGTTGTTCATATTCTTGGTAGACATATACATTTTAAATGCATATATCTTCCAAATGTGAATTTTGGCATGGTTTTGAACACACAAGCTTATAAATAACATATTCATTCTAACAGCCAAAAATTTGTTTTGAAATGCCCACTTTCCTTTAAATGTGTTCCCACTCATGGACGGTTATTCTCAACTAACAGTGCAAGTGTGAAATATGTGTGAATGTTTTCAATTACATTCATGAACTGAGAATATAGTTTATCCTTTTACCATATCTGAGCCTGTCATGTCATGCATTTGATCATTATGCATTTGTCCATTAATAACTTCTGTACAGAAAAGTTCTCCATTGAAAAACGTTCACATCTGGCTTTCAAGTCGGTTTAAATTCTTTAGATACATTTTTTGTCACATATTTTTTTTTGCCTAAATGTCTTGACCACAAAACAGACCAAAAATAACCAGTTCTTGAGGTGACATACTCCGGTAGTCCTTTAATTGCAAAATGAGAACTAGAGATGGAAACTAGAGAATATTTTAAGCTTCTCTCAACCAGGGGACACGTGTAACTTCTGATGCAACATTTACAGTAAGTCTTTTTGACACGAGCAACAAGAGAGAACGAATGCAGGAAGTGAGAAAGACTGTAGAGATCTATGATGACTTTACACTTTATGCACGTCTCCTTGAGTGAGAAGCTGTTTCTATAGTATTAACCTAAACATTTAAACTTGCTTGGAAATGATGAAGATTAAGAAAGAAGAACCATTGCAACTTTTCGACAGACCGACAGTCAGTTTGAAGAAGTTCATTGTATTTTTCCTTTGGCTCATAACAGGCAAGTGTTCTCTGTTTGCTTACAATTATATTTACACACACGAGTAGCTTACATATCCTGCTGTATGACATGTACTCTGTAATTCTTTTACACATTTACTGCTATAAAAGTCAAACTAAAGTTGATATTTTCTTCTCTCAGGTCCTGAATGCACAACAGGATCAGCAAGCAGAGAGTTAACGGTTCAGACTGGAGGATCTGTCATTATTCCGTGTTATTATGACAGGAATTACACAGAACACAAGAAATACTGGTGCTTTCATGCAAAAGCGGCATATAATTACTGCTCTATTCTGGCATATGCTAATGAAACCAAAGGAAAAGTGTCAGTAATCGATCATCCAGATCAGAGTTTCTTTACTGTGACTATGAGAAACCTGCAGCATGTAGACACTGGATCTTACTGGTGTGCTGAGGAGATTGGAGGAATATTTCTAGTGGATGAAACTGAGCAGCTTCATCTCACAGTTCAATCAGGTTTGAGATCAGTTTCACATTCAGATGAATAATAATTCTGATCCTGATTAATAATAAATCACAATGACTTGTGTCTGTGTGTTCAGCTCCTGATGTGTCTGTGAAGAACAGCAGTGTATCTGGACATGAAGGTGATAATGTCAGTGTCCAGTGTTTCTACAGTTCTGGATATCAGAATAAACCCAAACACTGGTGCAGATATAAAGATAAGGGCTGTTACACTGAGAAGAGGACTGACACATCCCAGAATTCATCAGTCCAGATCAGTGATGATGGGAGAAGAAGCTTCACTGTGTTGATGACTGGACTGAGACTCAGTGATTCTGGATGGTACTTCTGCTCAGTAGGAGATCTGCAGGCTCCTGTTCAACTCACTGTCACTGGTAAAACTCATTCTCTACTTAGACATACACAGGAGTTCTTGATAAGAAAAAAACAAAAAGTTGTTTTCATCTTTTTCTGTGTTCAGTAGCTGTCCCCACATGTTCCTGTTGTCACTGTTACTGAACCAAAAAAGTAAAGTAATAAAGATTAAATACATTAAAATGGGCATCAAACAGAAGTTACAATAGCCTTTCCTTCCCTATTATCACGTATCAAAGTGAAACGGCTTCTCAAACAAGAAAAAATGTAGGGCGGGACTTTTTTCCATGAGGAATTGATTGTATGGTTGTGGTTTGCTATTGGTGGATCTGATGTGAGTGACAGAATACTGCAATATTACATAAAAATTAAGAATTGTGTATTTTGTTTTGGTAGTGATTTTAAAATCTTATTGGTGGTGACAAAATGATAATACTTTTTTTCCTGCTATTTTATTCAACAGCAGTTGTGATCACAGAAGAATTTGACAAAAATGGGTTAGTAGCTAATTAAAATATGAATCAATAGATATTGCTTGAATATAAGATTGTAATATTGTATCATGGACCTATAATAAGATGCTTATTTTACTAGTATATTTCATTGTCTTTCTTAACATATAGTCTATTTCTCTGTGTGGTCTTTTTCCTTTTAGTTTTAGTCAGATCTGTTCGAGTTAATTATTGAAGTTTATATTATTTCTCTCTCTTCTTTATAGGACCAACAATCCATCAAGCAGTGAAGAGCAGCAGAATAAGTATTAATGCTCAAATAGATTAAACCATGCAAATAGAATATAACTATTAAGTAACCAGAATGTATGCAATTGTGATTTTAAGATTAATTGTATGCAACATTATTTATTTTTATTTTATGACTGTAACTGTATACAGTAAAACAGCAACTGCACCAGTGAGGCCATCTTCCTCTTTTCCTTTTTCATGTACTGTAACCTGTCTATTTTAGTTTTGCAACATGGCGCTTGTGAAATGTTTTAAAAACTAAATGGATGTTAAAGGGATAGTTCACCCAGAAATGAAAATTTTCCTCAACCTCAGGTTGTTCCAAACCGTTATAAATTTATTTCCTCTGCTGAACACAAAAGAAGATATTTTGAAGAATGTTTGTTACCAAAAAGTTGATGGACCCCATTGACTTCAATAGTATTTTTTATTCCACTATGGAAGTCACATCAACTGTTTGGTTTCCCATATTCTACAAATTATCTTCCTTTGTGTACAGCAGAAGAAAGAAACTCATACAGGTTTGGAACAACATGAGGGTGAGTATAAATGATGACAATTTTCATTTTTAGGTGAACTATCCCTTTAAGAGAATTTGAACAGCATCAAACAGCAAAAAATAAACTATTTAAACCAATAAGAATGGCAGCATTTTGAACTAAATAAATATCAAATGTGATGTCAACAGAACAAATGCCACAATCACAAAATAAATGTCAACAGAACTGATGAAGTAATATGTTTGCGAGTGACAGAGTTCACTACAAGAATAAAAAGTTTTTACAAGAAAACTGCATCATGGTAAATTTAGTTTCAGCAAAAATACTATTGTCATGACAATAACAGCAATAGCAGTGATCATTTTGCATATATAATATGAACCATTTGTTTATTCTCACAGGCATTATCTGGAGGTGTGGATTCCGACAGTTCTGTTGTGTCTGTTGTGTCTGCTGTTGGTGACTGTCGTATCAGCTGTAAAACTGAGAAAGAAGAACAGTCAGTATTGCTTTACCTTTCTTATTATATTAACTATTCCATCAGCCATTCAGTGTTTGATCAGTTTTGCACACTATTGTTCAAAAGCATATTAGAATGATTTATGAAGGATCGCAGTATTAGTTTTTACTGTATTTGTAAGAATACGAGACTTCTTAAAGTCTTACTGACCCTATTGAGCGCTAGTGTGTATTCATAAGCTTGATGCTGGTGTCTAAGAACTGTCAAATGGAAATACTGATAACATAATTTGTTTTCTCACTATCAGACAGAAATAACACCAGAGGTGTTACAGAGGTGACCAGAGATGGAGACGGTGACGCGGTAGGTTTGAGCTGACAACAGATTTGAGTTCAAACTCATAACTGAGAGACTCATTATAATCAGACATGTTTATAATTATTCACAGGGAAACGGTGTCTGTTCATCATCAGCGGTTGCAGAGAATGACGTGACTTACAGCTCTGTGACAGTACGACCTAAAACTAAAACTAAAGCGGTAAGTGAATTCACAAGAACATGCACAGAGATTTGTCCTGTAATGTCAGTATTCTTCTAAATCATCTTTCGTATCTCCAGTTTAGCCCAGTATCAGTGGAGGACGAGGTGACCTACAGCTCTGTGCACAAACAGGTTTGTTGATGTTAATGATCACATGATGTTTTACACAGACACTGAACATGTGATTTCATCTCAATGTTTAATCTCTTATTCACAGGTGCATGTTCCTGAGAAAATATGAACACAACAGCGCGGAACTTGAAACAAGCTAACATTTTTTTATTCCATGCATCATTACAATGCAAAGCAAGCAAAGTCTCAATTCAGATAAAAATATATTAATTGAATAATATCATGCTTTATATTGTTAAGTCCCTTGTGGTGGCAAAATGTAAGTACATGAACAAAGTGGTTTACTATGAAATGAAAATTCAGTTAAAGCACCGTATTTAGGAATAAGTGTGTAAATTTGTCGATTGTAAAAAGCATTCATAATATATTTGCAAAGTTGTAATGTGCTTGCTTTGTGACAATAAAACTTGGCATATAATATTTGATATAGGCTATTGTTTAAGCAGTAGTCTAATAAGGGTAGTATCTTATAATAGAAATATGTTTTTTAAGATATAAAAAAATGAATGACTAAAGCATAATCCTATATCATGGGGGTGAGTTATTGAGACTAAGTAAACAGATCACTTGGACGTGGTTGTGTAAAAGAGATAAAAACAATATAAATACGGTTAGTTTTATCACACAAACCGCTTGTTTCGTGTCTTAGGCCATCAATGTGCACTTACGATGGGGAATTTTTTAATTTGGACTTTTCTCTGCATGCTATTAGAGACATCTCTGCATGCTTTTGGAGACAGTGTCAAAGCAGTTCCTTCTGGTGTTTGTGGTATTGTCATGTTCCCTTTTGCAGTTTTGCAATATAGGATTACTGCAGAACTTAGTTATTTTGAGTCTGTTTTACACACGAGAGCAAAGAATATAGCCTACAGGCTTAAGTGGCAAAAAAAACAAAACAACAACATGTATCTACAGATTTTATTATGAAATCTCTATAGCCCTCTATCGCAGAATCTATTATTTACTGTATTGAGACACTATGTAATGTGGTACTACAATGTGGTACTTTTGTCATCCTGACTCAAACCTGAAGTGAAAGCTGTCAAGAAAGCACAGAAAGCCCCTGAGCTCTTTCAGACAGCATGTGATCCCAACATCAGTTCTCTTGCGCTTAAACGGTCAAATGCCAGTGCAACTTGTCTATTTACCTGACATATTTCCAGAGTTTGGCCGAAGTGTTCAAGTGCACATGAAGACCGCATATGTTTTAAGATTTTTGTTTACTCAATGGGACACACTTAATCGCACCATGATTGTGCTGCTTCATTTTCAAACGTTTTTCAAAATGATATACAATCTCTGCAGTCTCTGCACCAATAAAATGTCCAACACTTTGCGTTTTACAACCAAATTGTATGTAACATAATTAATTTAACTTCCACTGGAACGTTTTCTTAGGCATGATGCTATATTGGGGCATGCGAGTTCCTCAAGGTGATGAATGGCGGGACACGCTTAAAGGGTTAGTTCACCCAAAAATAAAAATGTTTTCATTATTTACTCACACTCATGTCGTTCCAAACCCGTAAGACCTTCATTCATCTTCAGAACACAAATTGAGATTTTTGTATATGTATTTTATATGATGTATTTTATATGATGAATCCCTGCATAGACGTCACAATGTTACAACCACTTTCAAGACCCAGAAAGGTAGTAAAGACATCGTTAACATAGTCCATGTGACTACAGTGGTTCAACATTAATGTTTTGAAGTGATGAGAATACTTTTTGTGCACAAAAAACTAAACAAAAATAACGCCTTAATTCAATTTAAAACGCCTATTTCTTCTCTTCCGTGTCAGTCTCTGACACTGTTCACGTGAGCAACATGAGTTATGCTTGTGATGCTGATACAGGAGTCGGGCAATGATGAGCCGGCCTTCAGATGTAGAAGCCGGAAGCGCTAAGTTATTAACTAATGATCTTTGCAATGGAAGTGAATCAATCAAAACTAACTTTAGCTGGACAATAGCTTTATTCTATAGAGCTGCTGTAAAGCCAAAACAATCTCTGTTACTTTAATATCCTTTTATCACTGTGAAGCTACAGTACTTTGAAACAATCTATATTGTTAAAAGAGCTATATAAATGAAGGTGACTTGACTTAATAAACAATGTAATATAAATGTTTTTACTCTCTGGTCTAAAATAATTCACCCAAATATTTGTTTGTGAGCACAATCTCCATTAAATGAATCTTAAAATCAGCGATCTGTCACGATCTGGTTCAGATGAAGATGATGAAAAGTTTCCACAAAAAAAGGTTCTTTAACAAAAACAAACAAACATTGGTAATCACATAGAATGAAGGCATTGTGTGATACATGAACAATACCAGACAACAACGAGAACATGATAATTTTTTTACCTTTGATGCATGTACACCTAATGTAGGAGACTCCAAAACAACATTAGGAAACTTTAAAATAGCATAATAGGGGCACTTTAACCAATGACTAAGGAGACGCACTTCTTCTTAAAAAACATTTAAAAAGAATGTCATGAAATAGTTTCAAGTTATGTGTCGCCTATAGCAACAACATTCACATTCCATCATAAACACTCCCAATAGATTATTTGTAATTAAAGTGACCCCAGATAACAACTAAATGTTTTCTCTCAACATTATGAGAACATTTATCAAGTACACATCACATCATGACGTTCCATCTGCAAATAAAAATAACATTATAAGAATGTTCCGAGAATGTTATTCTAAGAATGTTTTTTATATATATTTAAAAAGTGGGTTGCGGGTTGATGACCATGGGAAAAAGTGGGTCCCATGGCCAAACCATTTGAGAACCACTTCTCTAGATGAATGTTAAAATCACCAAAGACTACAAGTGTGGTGCTATACTCAGGGACAGCAGCACATCCACCTACTTTACAAAGGTACCCAATTGGGGGCGATACATTACTACAAGATGGATTTTAACTGGAGCTAACTTGAAATTCACACAAATTGTTATTGCATAGAGAAGAACTGCTGACAGCATGAGAAGAATGTTGGATATGCTAAGTTTTTAGTTTCAGAATGTTCAGAGAACATTACAAAATGATGTTTGCAAAATTGTTAAATTGAATATAAAATAAAAACACTTAAAGTTTTGAAAGTTTAGAGAACATTCAGTAATAACATTTTCATTACTTAATGGGAACATTATAGCAAAATTATTTTAGAACATATTTTTGTTAGCTGGGAAAGTGTCATCATAGATCATTTGTGATTGAAATTTAGTGTGTTACAATTGCCCCCAGACACCCTACTATTGAAATGGATACAAATGAATGTGTGACCAGAACAAAAATGGGTCTATCTAGATATTGATCTAAAAAAGTCTATCCGAAACTGCATCTAGTCAGATGGCACAAGACGTTTGAGTGTTATATGAAGGCAGAAAAGGGAAGTGCAGCAGTCACTACAAACACAGTTAGACAACAAGATACAGGAATAGAGACTTTAACAATGGTGTTCTACATTTCAGTCGGGTTTTGGCTTATTTTAGGTGAGTATTAAATGTTGAGCTGTCTTTGTTTCTAATGGATCCTGTTTATCATTTTGGAATGACAGATGTTTTGCTCAGCTGTTCATGTGGTGTTAAATGTGTTTTATGTGAGGATAGAACTGATTCAGAAGTGATTTTTTGTTAATCCTGTATATTATAATGGTTTGTGTGTTTTTTAGGTGTTGAATGCTTCAGCAATAAGTCAAATCATGTTTTAACTATTAAGCCTGGAGGATCTGTCACCATCCCATATCATTATGATGAGAAAAACCCACCGCAGAAGAAATACTGGCACTCAGATATTGATCAATCTAAAACATACACAAACACAACAGAGGAGAATCTGTCAGTAATTGATCATCCTGATCAGAGTCTCTTTACTGTGACTATGAGAAACCTGCAGAACAAACACACTGGACACTATTATTGTGCTGTGGAGACTGATGGACAGTCGACTGCTAGATTTGTTCTTTATCTCAAGGTTCAGTCTGGTATGAGATGTTTATAATGGTTTTAATCACATTCTAATTAATAATTATCTGACTTCACACACATGTATTTTATAATCTTTTATAATCAGATGACTTGTGTCTGTGTGTTCAGCTCCTGATGTGTCTGTGAAGAGCAGCAGTGTATCTGGACATGAAGGTGATAATGTCAGTGTCCAGTGTTTCTACAGTTCTGGATATCAGAATAAACCCAAACACTGGTGCAGATATAAAGATAAGGGCTGTTACACTGAGAAGAGGACTGACACATCCCAGAGTTCATCAGTCCAGATCAGTGATGATGGGAGAAGCTTCACTGTGTTGATGACTGGACTGAGACTCTGTGATTCTGGATGGTACTTCTGCTCTGCTGGAGAGACACTGAACACTGTTCAACTCACTGTGATTGAGGCAGAACCAGGTAGGCAACCATTTTTTCTCAATAATTTAATATTTTGCTTCTACGTATAAAAATAAAACACAACTAAAATGTCTTTGCTTTCTACTTTTGACAGTAAACGGGGCCACAGACAATCCGAGAGACTCGTTAGTATTTAAATGGTTCTCATTAAAATGAATAATCTTAATGATTTAATTGCTGTTTTTTTCATCATCAATGCTCTATTTTCTCAATTAATTTGTCTTTAATTTTTACATAATCATTTCCTTATTGCCGTGTTGTTTCTTTCTTTTTTCTATCTTTGCAGAAGTGAAACAGAAAACAACAACAATAATAATGCCACATAAGAACCAAATACGTACCTCTCCTGTATTGTTTACAATAAAATAAAGCTTTAAACTAATTCCAAGACTGTGGCTAATTCTACGCTGAAGTGCATTAACAAAGTCTAGTAAAGATCTGATGAAAGTTTAATTCAGATGTGCCTTATTTTCTGGTGCTTTTATTGAGCTGAATTAGTTCCAGAACTCTTAGCTTTTTGAATGAACCGATTTTAACGTGTTTTCTTGTTTCCCACAGAAATAAAAGTCTTCTGGCTGTGTGGCTTCCAGTTTCAGCTTCACTTCTGCTGATGTTGATTCTGGTCGGTGTTTTCATCTGGAGATTGAAACGGAGACCCGGTCAGTTTGACCTGCACTCCATTCTTAATTATTTTAAAGTTTATTTCATGCCATGTTATAATTTATTTCAACAGCACATATATATAAATGATAAATAATTATGTTAATGTCATATTATTGTTTTCCCTCAATAAAAAAAGAGCCAGATAAACACCAAAACAGAGACAGCAGGACCATTGAAGCAGTAAGTCCTTTCATTTATGGGCATCTAGTTATGAAAATGTTTGTATGTGTCACACCATCAAACACTTGTTTGTTTTCATTCATCAATCCTTCCTGCTTGTTGGTTGTCATGGTCACTTATTTGATTTCATCATTGTGTTCAGGTGTGTGCATGTCATTATTTCCCCTTCCAAAATTTAGTTCAGTTGGTGTGTCTTTGCCAGGTTATGTCAATTTGTACAATGTGTGGATGATCGGGGATTTGCCTGTTTGAATATTAAAGCATGTTTATCTTCTTCATCTTCGCTGTGTGTTTAGTCTCTCCCTCACAACCCGTGACAGAAGACCCGACCCAAAGGCAAAAGTTAAACCGAGAATCGTTGTTGTTTGTTTGTCTTCGTATCAGTTCATGTTTTTGTTTCCCTTTTTATTTCATCATGGACTTCCATACCGTCAAGCTACTATGCCTTGAGCAGGGAGAACGATCCCCTGAGCAACATTTTTGGAAATTTTTGGATCACGTTTCTTCGCGTTTGCCTCAACACTGCCACTCGAGCACAGCTGTCCGGTGGAACCTCCTTGAGAGACTTTCGCCAACTTTGTGGAGTGGGTGCTGGTATCCTGCGGATCATCCTTCACCGTTGATGACGTCACCTGCCCCACTCCAAACCCAGTGCCCAGCCAGAACCCATTGATCAGAAGAAAGCAGTTTGAGCCCACCGCAGACTTCAAGCTCTTCTCCACCATTAGCCTACGCCATCGGGGGCGTGCGAGCCCAACATCACCGCGGAGCCTGCGATGCGCGAGGCAGCACCACATTCTTACCTTCAGTTTAGAGAATCGTCATCTGTCCTGTCAGAACCTCCCTCTCCCACCGCCTCTTCCTGCCACCTTAGAGGACATAGGCCTCATCAGCTGACTTTTTAGCCTCATCCTCAGCCCTCAGCCATTATTGCCACCCACTCATCAACGTCTCCCACCATTCCCTCTCAGTGGTGCGGATCCACCTCGGGCCAGCAGTGAACCATCTCTGCCTGGGCAAGAGGAGCCTACAACTCAACCTACAACCTTGGCGGACATCGCTCCTCCCCGACCGGTGTCCCTGACTGCTCCTGCGCTCCTCCCGCCCACGATTCCAGCGTGGACCATCGACCATTCGGCCTTGCCGAGCTCCCTCGGTCAGTCGGCTCCACCTGGGTCAGACCTTGCATGCCGTACGCTGTGCTTCGGCCCTCCACCCCTTTGACTACGGCCCGCTCAGCCAGACTTTCACTAACTTCAGTTCTGTCTCCTCCCGGTCAGCCGTCCTTTTACAGAACCTCCTCATGTATCCTCTGCCGGTTTCACCTACCCTTCGCCATCTCCTCATCCTCCTCTCCTTTACGGCGTGAGGACGCACCTACCGGGAGTTACACCATCAAATACTCTGTTTGTTTTCGTGCACCGTTTCTTCCTGCTTTGTTGATCGTCGTGGTCACTGATTTGATTTCGTCATATGAATCTTCGCTGTGTGTTCAGTCTCTCCCTCACAACCCGTGACAGTATGGCAATATCTGTGCATTTTTTTAGTTTTCCCAATCGCTTCGGCTCATTTTTAGTCTGACCATTCTATTTTTATGGGAAATCAAAACCCTTATTGTGTAAATTGGACAAATCCACCAAAACGAAAAAATAATTTTCCATTTTCCAATGTTTGTAATATACAAATGTCCTTTTTGCTTTACTTTTTGTTGACACTGACTTCTTACTGTACTATGCTAGAATGTCAGTTTTGTTCAGCTTAATGTTATTGTGGATCACACTGAGCATGTTAGATACAGATTTCAAAAACAAATGTTCTTTTAATGTTAATAATGTGCACAAAATGTTAGCGCATAAAATATTATTTCTACATTGTTCATGGAACGTTTTATTTCTGAAATATCACTACTTGTTTCAGAAAGTTCAGAGAACATTCATTTGCAAACATTTGTTTCAGCTCTTTCTTCACCACAACAGACCGGTACATCGACCGCATTACTGCAGAAGCTGCACCGATCCGTCTGTCAATCTCCCGTTCCATCCTTCCCTCACTCGTGAACAAAACCCCAAGATACTTGAACTCCTCCACTTGAGGCAGGAACTCTCCACCAACCTGAAGTAGGCAAGCCACCTTTTTCCGACTGAGGACCATGGCCTCGGATTTGGAGGTGCTGATTCTCATCCCCCTTCACGCTCGGCTGCAAACCGTCCCAGTGCATGCTGAAGGTCCTGGTCTGAAGGGGCCAACACGACAACATCATCTGCAAAGAGCAGAGATGAAATCGTGTTGTTCCCAAACCCGACACCCTCCGGCCCCTGGCTGCGCCTAGAAATTCTGTCCATAAAAATTATGAATAGAACCGGCGACAAAGGGCAGCCCTGCCGGAGTCCAACATGCACTGGGAAGAAGTCTGACTTACTGCCGGCAATGCGAACCAAGCTCCTGCTTCGGTCGTACAGGGACCGGACAGCCCTTAGCAAGGGCTGACCCCATACTCCCGGAGCACCCTCCACAGGCCGCCACGAGGGACACAGTCGAATGCCTTCTCCAAATCCACAAAGCACATGTGGATTGGCTGGGCAAACTCCCATGAACCCTCCAGCACCCTGTAGAGGGTATAGAGCTGGTCCAGTGTTCCACGGCCCGGACGAAAACCGCACTGTTCCTCCTGAATCCGAGGTTCTACTATCGGCCGTAATCTCCTCTCCAGTACCCTGGCATAGACTTTCCCAGGGAGGCTGAGAAGTGTGATCCCCCTGTAATTGGAACACACCCTCCGGTCCCCCTTCTTAAAAGAGGGACCACCACCCCGGTCTGCCATCCCAGAGGCACTGTCCCTGACTGCCACGCGATGCTGCAGAGGCGTGTTAGCCAAGACAGCCCCACAACATCCAGAGACTTGAGGTACTCAGGGTGGATCTCATCCACCCCCGGTGGCTTGCCACCGAGGAGTTTTTTGACTACCTCGGTGACTTCATCCCTGGTGATGGACGCGTTCAAAGGAAGACGTGACGGCGGGATTGAGGAGATCCTCGAAGTATTCCTTCCACCGTCCGACGACATCCCCAGTTGAGGTCAACATCTGCCCACCTCCACTGTAGACAGCGGTGGTAGGGCACTGCTTTCCTCTCCTGAGTCGCCGGACGGTTTGCCAGAATCTCTTCGAGGCCAGCCGATAGTCCTTTTCCATGGCCTCACCGAACTCCTCCCAGGCCCGAGTTTTTGCCTCCACAACCACCCGGGCTGCAGTTCGCTTGGCCTACCGGTACCCGTCAGCTGCCTCAGGAGTCCCACAAGCCAACCAGGCCCGATAGGACTCCTTCTTCAGCTTGACGGCATCCCTTACTTCCGGTGTCCACCACCGGGTTCGGGGATTGCCGCCTCGACAGGCACCGGAACCCTTACGGCCACAGCTCCGAGTGGCCGCTTCGACGATGGAGGTGGAGAACATGGTCCACTCGGACTCAATATCTCCAGCCTCCCTCGGGATCCGGTCTAAGCTCCGCCGGAGGTGGGAGTTGAAGATCTCTCTGACAGGAGACTCGGCCAAACGTTCCCAGCAGACCCTTACAGTACGCTTGGGTCTGCCGAGTCTGTCCAGCTTCCTCCTCCGCTATCGGATCCAACTCACCACCAGGTGGTGATCAGATGACAGCTCCGCCCCTCTCTTTACCCGAGTGTCCAAGAAATACGGCCGAAGGTCAGATGAAACGACCACAAAGTCAATCATCGACCTACGGCCTAGGGTGTCCTGGTGCCACGTGTACTGATGGACACCCTTATGCTTGAACATGGTGTTCGTTATGGACAAACTGTAACTAGCACAGAAGTCCAATAACTGAACACCGCTCGGGTTCAGATCAGGGGGGCCGTTCCTCCCAATCACGCCCCTCCAGGTAACACTGTCGTTGCCCACGTGGGCGTTGAAGTCCCCCAGTAGAACGACGGAGTCTCCCGTCGGAGCACTTTCCAGCACCCCTCCCAGAGACTCCAAGAAGGCCGGGTACTCTGCACTGCCGTTTGGCCCGTAGGCACACACGACAGTGAGAGACCTATCCCCAACCTGTAGGCGCAGGGAAACGACCCTCTTGTTCACCGGGGTAAACTCCAACACATGGCGGCTGAGCTGGGGGGCTATAAGCAAACCCACACCAGCCCGCCGCCTCTCACCATGGGCAACTCCAGAGAGGTGAAGAGTCCATCCTCTCTCAAGGAGTGTGGTTCCAGAGCCCAAGCTGTGCGTAGAGGTGATCCCAACTATCTCTAGTTGGAACCTCTCAACCTCACGCACAATCTCAGGCTCCTTCCCCGCCAGCGAGGTGACGTTCCACGTCCCTAGAACTAGTTTACGTGTCCAGGGATCGGGTTGTCGAGGCCCCCGCCTTCGACTGCCGCCCGATCCTCTCAGCACCGGCCCCTTAAGGCCCCTCCTGCAGGTGGTGAACCCACGGGAAGGCGGCCCCACGTCGCTCCTTCGGGCTGAGCCCGGCCGGACCCCGTGGGGGGAGGCCCGGCCACCAGGCGCTCGCATACGAGCCTCAACCCCGGGCCTGGCTCCAGGGTGGGGCCCCGGCTGCGCCATACCGGGCGACGTCACGGTCCTCGATTTGTTTGTCTTCATAAAGGGTTTTTTGAATTTTCAACCTTATTTCTCATACCATTACATTTGCTTGGCCATGTTGATTTCTTGATGTATATTTTTTCTTATTTTCTGTGTTGTGTGAAATGCAGATCTACTGTGAACCTGAAGAACCTGCAATATATAGCACTATAAATGATGAACGCTCAAGAGTAAGTAAACCAGACACACCACTAACACAATGGCTCAAAAATATGACATATTAAGAAGAGTAAGTTTTCATAAATATATCATGTTTAATTACAATCCCATTCTCCACAGGATCCCAACAAAGACATAACCTACAGTATTATTGGTGATGCTCCTGGGAGTAAAGCAGTAAGTTTTACAAAAATTTATTATTTCTTGGATTTATTGTACCATACTGGCAATATATTGAAAATGATTTTGCACTTCCAGAAGCCTCCAGCAGGTGTAATGATATACAGCACTGTGGCTCCACACTAACAGCAACAGTGAGAATGACTGGACTGAGCTCTGATGGAGAGGAACTGAACCCTTTTCAACTCACAGTGGCACACTAGAATTACAGTTTTTCTCAATCACTTTGGCTAAATTCTCCAATTGTCGTGGAAGAGCTATAGGATCAATGTGTGTGTTAGGGGAAGACATAACAGATTGTGTAAAAATGAACAAAGCAACTATAAATTTTCAGTTTATGTAACATATTCCTTCAAAAATAAATGTATTGTATAAATACAAAGGTTCATTGTCTTTTAATGTACTACAGTATTGATTTCTTCTTCCTACTGTCTGAATCTGTACAGTTTTTATTTATTTGTTTTTTTAACAAATGCTATTGTTCACCAATACTTAAAGTAGGCTACTTGTTCTAATCTCTTAACTCAACAATACAACATTTTGTTCATTCATATACCAACTCTACATTTCAAAATGCAAAAAAAACTAAACTTTTTCTTCACAACTCTGTGAAAACACTGTGGGAAACCCAATATCTAATCATTCTCTCAAAATATTACAGTGCTACTTTTATATCCAACAGGAACATATAGTTAATCATAGCATTGTTACGTTCTGAGAATGTATAATATGCATTTGTTTTTAGCTGTGTATTTTACCGTGTGGTGTGTTTTTGCCATGTGTTGTCTGTCTTTCTCCCTCTCTCTGCTTGCAGTAAATTAGCCACAGCTGATGCTTGTAATGAGTTTACTGTACAGAGTAACCACTATAGCTGCGTCCCAATTCAGAGGCTGCATCCGGCCGATTGTGTCACCTCGGCGCGACAAAGACTGTCCCAATCCCAACACTCCTTCAAATGCGTCCTTTCGTTTTCTGTGCAATGAAGGATA
Source organism: Phoxinus dragarum (assembly GCA_033366665.1). Lineage (NCBI taxonomy): Eukaryota > Metazoa > Chordata > Actinopteri > Cypriniformes > Leuciscidae > Phoxinus > Phoxinus dragarum. The sequence continues at coordinate 35,046 of JARPMJ010001563.1, read as the reverse complement.
CATTGGAAGATAAAATATAAGTATACTCTGAGGGCTTGTTACATGACACCGTTTTCAGCTAAAAACTTTTTGTGTGTTTTGGCCGTTCAGGCATTGTGCGGGCCTGAAAATGAAAACTTTAGAAAATGGGTTTCAAAGTGCAAGATTTTTTTTAATGATACCGTTATTGTCTCTGTGTAGACTACAAAGCCAAAATGGAGAAGCCATAGGTGACAAAATAAGTACACCCTATGATTCAGTTGCTTGTAGAACTACCTTAGCATCGATTACTTGAAGTTATATTTTTCTGTATGACTTCATCAGTCTCTCACATTGTTCTGGAGGAATTTTGGCCCGCTCTTCTTTGCAACGTTCCTTCAGGTCATTGAGGTGTGTGGGCATCTGTTTATACACATCTCTCTGAAGGTCCCGCATCAGCATTTTAATCAGGTTGAGGTCTGGACTCTGACTGGGTCAATGCAATTCTCCTTGATTCTCTTCTTTTTCAGCCATTCTGCTGTAGATTTGCGGGTGTGCTTGGGATCATTGTCCTGTTGGATGACCCAATGTTGGCCATCAAGCTTTAGCTGTCGGACAGATGCCCTCACATTGGTACCCAGAGGTGTTCATTTGACTCAAAGACTGCAAGAAGCCCAAATTATCACCCCTCCACCATCGTGATGGAAAGTTGGTATGAAGTGTTTGTGCTGATACTTTTGGTAATTATAGTGTACCTATAATGTACTAACATGTCAGTATAAGGGAACAATATGTATTGCTTTTCAAATAAAGGTTTCTGAGTCAGTATATTTTGTGTATGTATTATATGTATACTTACCCTGTAACATGGAAAAAGAGAGTGCAAGCACCACTTTAATTAACAGGACACATACCCTGTAAATATATGGAACAAGAGTATTATTATTATTTTTTTAATCCATAGTTTTATTTCTACTTGCCTTGAAACATGTAAGCCCAAACTAAAACATCTGCACAACTTACTGTATAAATGCACAGATATGTATACCCTGTGATTTAAAAAAAAAATCCTATTAACACTATTAAAAAGTTACGCAGAGTATGATGTGTTAGCTAGATTGCTCCCAAATGTAAGATTGTTGTATCATAATAGTAGAATAAGTATGTACCCTAGTTCTAAAATACTTACAGTATAAATAATAATAGCAGTATAAATAAAACAGCATAAAATAACAGTATAAATAATTTGTTAACTCTCCTGCATGGTTGTTAACCTTTATTCCCAAAACATTATATTGTTCCCTTATACTAACATGTAAGTATACTTTATAGGTACACTACCGAAAGGATTGCTTAATAATTGTTTTATTCCCATGTGCTTTTGTTTTGATCATATTCCACTGAAGGCGACTAATGTGAAATGGCAAAAGTGATTACTGAATAATGTGATTATGTACTCTGAAGTATTGACTGTTGAACAATACAAAAAGTTGAATGATAAAAAAAAAAATCAATCAATCGTTGAAAAAGACGAATCTGTCTGAATTTTAGCAAACAAAATGGGATATAATGTAATTTCATTAGCCAATGTTACAGTGCAATGGATCTACAGTATTTTGTACTGGTAAGATATTTATAGATACTGAACTGATATAGATGTGTAACTCTCTAACGGTAGCATGAGTTTAGTATAAATGTTTGACAATATCAGCTGCTCACTGCAGACCCGATGTGTGGAGCTTGAAGATCCCGCCACCCATAACCCTATCCCTAAACCAGGTCAAACTCCACCCATGATGTCCAGATGTTTGGCTCTGCGGTGAACACCACATTTCCATTGTGTACAGCTGTGCCGTGAACCACATTCATCCACACAGAGCAGAGATGAATCACAACAAAAAAAAAAAAAACATGTCCACAAGATGCATGTGGTTTAATTGTTTAACCACTAGAGGGGCAAAAGTTTCATAGTGTAGAATCTTGTAGCCAACATACAAATCAAACATATTGTTTAAATTCAAAAGAACCAAAACTTTTGACTGCATAAGAAAAATGTTGGATATGCAAAATAAAATTGTTTTTCAAAATTATTTTTCAAAATCAGCTTTTTGTTGTAATTTCTCAAAAAGCTAAACAATCACATCATGTTCTCAGGCAGATAAATTGAGCTCGGTGCTGGTAAAGTGTCATCCTAAATGATTTGTGATTGATAAAAATATGTGTGTTGCTAACTGCAACCCCAGTCTGAAACAGAGATGTAAATGAAAGCGTGACAAGAACATAACTTGAAATCTGTCTATCCTCACTGCATTTACCCAGATGGCGCAAGACGTGTGAGTGTTTTATGTGAAGGGGGGAAAGGGAAGTGCAGCAGTCACTACCAACACAGTTAGACAACTCAAGATACAGGAAGAGAAACTTAGAAAATGGCCACATACGCAAAGGAAAAAATGATCTACATTTCAGTCGTCGGGTTTTGGCTCATTTTAGGCGAGTATTAAATGTTGTGCTGTGTTTGTTTCTAATGGATCCTGTTTATCATTTTGCAATAACAGATTTTATGCTCAGCTGTTCATGATGCTTTTAATGTGTTTTATGTGAGGATAGAACAAATTAAGGAGTGAATTATTGTTAATCCTGGATATTATAATGGTTTGTGTTTGTTTAGGTGTTGAATGCTACAGCGGTTGGTCAAATCACACCGTAACTATAAAGACTGGAGGATCTGTCACCATCCCATGTCATTATGATGAGAAAAACCGACTGCAGAAGAAATACTGGTTCTCAGATATTGATAAATCTAAAAACTACACAAACACAACAGAGGAGAATCTGTCAGTAATTGATCATCCTGATCAGAGTCTCTTTACTGTGACTATGAGAAACCTGCAGAACAAACACACTGGACACTATTATTGTACTGTGGAGACTGAAGGAAATTCGACTGCCACATTTGAGCTTTATCTCAAGGTTCAGTCTGGTATGAGATTTTGTAATTATTTAAATCACATTCTAATTTCAAATTCTCTGACTTCACGTATGTATTTAATAATCTCAAATGACTGTGTTCAGCTCCTGATGTGTCTGTGAAGAGCAGCAGTGTATCTGGACATGAAGGGGATAATGTCAGTGTCCAGTGTTTCTACACTTCTGGATATCAGAATAAAACCAAACAGTGGTGCAGATATAAAGATAAGGGCTGTTACACTGAGAAGAGGACTGACACATCCCAGAATTCATCAGTCCAGATCAGTGATGATGGGAGAAGCTTCACTGTGTTGATGACTGGACTGAGACTCAGTGATTCTGGATGGTACTTCTGCTCTGCTGGAGAGGCACTGAATCCTGTTCAACTCATTGTTATTGAGGCAGAACCAGGTAAAAATTTTCACTAATAAATATTTTCTACTATATTTTAAATAAAACAACTAAAATTCCTTTAATTTCTACTTTTGACAGTAAACGGGACCACAAACAATCAGCGAGACTTGTTAGTATTGAAATGTTTCTCATTCAAATCTTCATAGAATTATTCTATATTTGGCTGTTTTGTCATCAATGCTATATTTCTTCCATTTCTTTGTCTTTAATGCTTACATGATCATTTCCTTATTGCCCTAGTGGTCTTTCTTTCTTTTTTCTATCTTTGCAGAAGTGAAACAGGAAATATTAATAATAATAAAACTGAAGGCAATACATCTGTATTGTTGAAGAAAAAAAAACCCTGTAAACTAATTCTGAGACTATTATCCTGAAATTCATTAAAGTTTAATAAAGGTCTGGTGGAAATCTAGTTCAGATGCCTTGTTTTCCGGTGCTTTTATTGAGCTGAATTAGTTCCAGAACTCTTAGCTTTTTGAATGAACCGATTTTAACGTGTTTTCTTGTTTCCCACAGAAATAAAGGTTTTCTGACTGTGTGGCTTCCAGTTTCAGCTTCACTTCTGCTGATGTTGATTCTGGTCGGTGTTTTCATCTGGAGACGGAAACAGAGACCCGGTCAGTTTGACCTGCACTCCATACTTAATTATTTTAAAGCTAATTTCATGCCATGTTATAATTAACAGCACATTTACATAAATTATGTTAATGTCATATTATTGTTTCCCCTTTTTAAAATAAAGAGCCAGAAAAACACCAAAACAGAGAGAGAAACGACAGCAGGACCACTGAAGCAGTAAGTCCTTTCATTTACAAGCATGTAGTTATGAAATTCTTCATGACAATATCAGTGTATATACCGTTTTTCATTTGTGTTCAACTTCTATTCTGTTGACACTCACTTCTTTCTATACTATGTAAGAATGTCATTTATGTCTAGCTGGATGCTTTTGTGTATCACTCTGAGCTGAATAGATGCAGATAGTAAATAATATACTTAAACGTTTACTGGGAAAACCGTCAATAAACTTCAAAGTCAATGAACACAGAACAAATATCCGAGCTAACAAGGAACGTTCACAAGCATGTTCTCTCAAAGTTATAAACAAATGTTCCTCCAGTAGGCTAATAGAATGTTAATATTATTTAATAGTGTTCTCAAAACTTTTGCTCAAAAACATTATTTATACATCATTCTTAGAATTCATTCAAAAGTAATGTTCCCATAATGGACCCTATTCATATTTCCGGGTTTCTTACAAGCATAAGTTGTGGGAGATGACAGCAAATATAATTTTTCTATTAGAATTTCCTCTAGCAAAAGAAAAAAATCCACAATAGGCCTAGCATTTCACGACTTTTCAAAAGAAGAACTTAATATGAAATACATGACGAAAATGTGTGTAATCTATCACAACAAAGCAACTTGAATAATTCTCTTTTATACATTAATTCCAATTCCCCCGCCATTTCTAGATTTAAAATGAATCGTGCACAAGGACTTGTCAGCCTGGGTCACATGACCATACACGATTAAATTACTTCCTTGAAGTGACCATCGCAACAGTTCGCTTTGCTAACGGACTTGTGGAAGGGATTCAGTTTTTCACTTTCGTTTGGATCACTAATACAAATGGCGTCCCCTTCCCAAAGTGCCCTTCAAGGGTGCAAATAAGCAGTTTGGAATTCAGATAGCATGTGGGCTAAGTTTGGAATTCGCCCTAAATGATTCTGCAGTGGTCAGGTGGTACAGCAGTCACGTGGTATAAGCCTTATGTAGCCCCGCCCCTTTTCAGCACTGCACTCGTTTTCTTTTTACTTACAGCCTGTATTTTCACAGCGGCCTTGTGTACAGTATTTATGAATGAAAGGCTCGTTTCAAAATCTTCCCGGTCTACTGACATTTGTTAAGAAATCTAAGTCAAACATTACAATCCTCATGATAACTTAGGTAACTTAGCAATAGGTGTTTTTGTTAATCCTGTCGGCATTTAGTTGTGAATGGGGCGTCACACACTGCTTGATCCACGCCTGGCATTTCTCCCCTCGGCTTTTAGGTTTCGGGAAGGGGAAAAAATCTACCCCGTCCAAACTTTTAGGATACCGGGTATCAGATTTGCACAATCCATACGCACAACGCTTCGGCATGTTTCCCTCGCTCGAAAGCTTGCCAGACCTCCCGTGCCTAGTTACGGTTGCTAAGCCACTTTTGCTACTATTTTTCCGCCTGCTCGACTCCTGGCCATGGCTGAGGCAAGGAAAAAGTTTAAAACTGCTTCTGAGGAGGCAAAAAAGAGAAAACGCGAGAGGGATCGTGGATGTCTTCTTGACTTTTGCGACAGTGCTGCGGCGCTTGTGGTCTCGAGGGGCACTAGACGTGAAAGTTACAGTTACAGTTACTTAGTGGCCAAAAGTTCCGCGGTGTGCCTTTAAATGAATAAGAATTTAAAATATGCCATGAACAAGTAAATAATTGTTCAGAGATCTGAACTTATTGTTTTGAGAAAAGAAAAAAATACTAATGAGAATTGAGCCAAAGCGACTGATACGAGACTCTCTTTGTTTCCCTGGTTTACACGGGTTGGGTTAACAAATGAAACGATCCAAATAACACATTCATCTCCAGACCAGTCAAAAACTTGTTTAGAGTAAAATATGAGAAAAGAAAACATATTTTTGAATTTCTAGCCCCATACGCCTCATGTCATTACATTAGGCATAGGCCATGGAACCTGTTTGTCCATTAAGTCACGTGTTGATTTCTTGATATTTCTTTTTCCTTATTGTTTTCTGTGTGTTTGTGTGAAATGCAGATCTACTCTAAACCTGAAGAAGATCCTGTGATATACAACACTATAAATGATGAACTCCCAAGAGTAAACCAGACATACCTCTAACACAATGGCTCAGAAATATGACATTTTAAGAGCAAGATTTCATGAATATAATTTTCAATTACGATCCCTTTCTCCACAGGATCCCAACAAGGACGTAACCTACAGTACTATTGGTGATGCTCCTGTGAGTGAAGCTGTAAGTTTTACAGAAATATATTATTTCATGTATTTATTGTACTGTGTATTGAAAATGATCTCGCTCTTCCAGAAGCCTCCAGCAGGTGTAATGATATACAGCACTGTGGCTCCACACTAACAGCAACAGTGAGGATAACACAGGAACAGAAGAGGACTATTTTTTTGTAGTGTTTTAGGCTTGCTTTACATGAACATCTAACAGATCCACAGATACAAACACATTAAAGTTAACTTTATGTTAGTTTGATCCCCCTCCTCCCCCACTTTTTCAAAAGGACCCATATGGACAGATGTGAGGGTCAAGAAAAGCGCGTTATACGGACCGTAAATGAATCTATTAGGCGAGTTCATAGCCTTCTTTGTCTCTTAAAATGGGATTGTCTTTTAACAGTATTTATATATTTTGTACTTTTTCACACGTCAAAATGTATTCAATTTGTTTTAATGAATAAGAAGTTAAAATCTGGCATGAACAAGAAAGTAAATGTTTCAGAGATCTGAACTTATTGTGTTGAGGAAAAAAAATGAGCCAAAGCGATTGATACAAGACTTTGTTTCCCTCTTCTGGGTTACACGGGTTAACAAATGACAAGATCCACATAGAGAGGTGTCATTAATCACTAAATGATGTTTTACTAATAAAGTTCAAGAGGAGGAGCACTTTTATATAATTAACGTAATTAACGAGTGGAGAGCATTCAGTTAATTAACAATAAGAAGTACAGTATATACAGCAGACTTGCCTCTGTTCATTTACAGTTTATCAACATCCCTCCACCACCCCTTCTCCACACTTTTAGTTAGCCAAATGCGCATTAAGCTTTACTCCATCTAATTATATGTAAGTGTGAACTCGTGAACAGCAACAGTGAGAATAACACAGGAACATAGAGAACTAACTATCACAGGACATTTTTTTTTTTTTTTTGTAGTTTTTTTAAGCTTGCTTTGCATGAACATCTAACAGATACACAGATACACTTTGGGCCCTATCTTGCACCCAGCGCAATTGACTTTGTACACCGACGCATGTATCATTCCTATTTTGCATTTTGTCATATGCTATTTTAAGGGCGCGTACTTTAGTGATGCGCGGGTCGTCTCATAACCCGCGGACCCCGCGGGTTACCCGCGGGTCGGGTTGGGGCGGGTAAAGAAATTGTCACTTTATTTGCGGGGCGGGTTGGGGCGGGTCATTAAAAACAAAATAAAAAAATGTCAGCCTATATGAAATATTTGGGAATATTTATTTTCATATTCTATTAGGTTATTTGATAAGTTTACAATATGAAGATCGCAGCAACGTATATTGCGTGATGTGCCCAGGCGAGGCGACACGAAAGCGGCGCGCCAAACAGCTCCCACCGCCAGCTACAAAATAAGGAGAAATAAAAGTGGAGATGGAAGACGAGGTGAGGGAGATATTGAGGTCGGGAATTTACATCATTAAAAGAAAAGAAGGTCAGGCTGCTAAATCTAATGTTTGGGACCGGTTCTCAGAAATAGTTGCAGCAGGAGACAACAGCAGTTTCGGCTACGTGATTTATGGTTCATTTCATTCATATTCATAATCGTCTGTTGTTGTCAGTTAACATGGCGATGTTTCTGCACTTTCAGGCTGTAATAAAGGCTGTTTTCATTTCCATTACAACGCATGTCTATTTTATGGTCGCGGGTGCGGTGCGGGTTGTAAAAATAGATACAGTGGTGCGGGGCGGGCTGGGGCGGGCCAAATAATTTCATAAATGCGGACCCGCGGGTTGGAAAAAAAGCCGACCCGCGCATCACTAGCGTACTTGGCCATTATGTAGCGTGTGAACAAAAAGCATACACTTTGATTCTCTAATCTAAACAGACGCAGCAGTTTTTATTTTTGAAAATCATACATTATTACAAGGAAAAATATTAACACACGAGGGAAATCATTGTTGTGTCCATGAAGATAGGCATAAATCTTACACAATACCCACATTTTGCATGTTTAACCGAAGCTAATTTGGGTGGGTTCCTCCCATCATCCCCATACAATGTCACTTCTCTGTGTTTTACGGTCCTGACGAGAACTTCGGTCTCCTCGGCTGTGAAGCGCTCCTGGTGTGCGCTGGCAAATCCGCCGTTATAATACCAATCCGCCATGGAACAAGCACGCCTGCTCTTAAAGGGAATGTGAGAGGACGCTCTGATTGGTTTATTTCACGTTATGCCCAAACCACACCTATGAATAATGAAGCTACTTCAGACCAACCCCTTTTAGATTTGCATCTGTCGCAAGAGTCATTTATCCCGCCAGTATAATAGCAACAGCGCCCGGGATCCGCCCACAAAATTACATGCGTTTCGCATTTGATACTTGCGTTTCAGATCGTTAAGATAGGGCCCATTAAGTTAACTTTACGTTTGCTTGATCCCTAGCCTGGTCCTACCAGACTCTCGTACATTTCATTTGTACAGAGAGGCCTCTCTCCATTAACTTCCTTGCTTTAACTTCCATGCGTTAACTTCCTTGAAGGCGGGTATTCTGTTAAAGTTTAAAACTATTGGATCTGCCCAGAGCCACTCTGGATCTGCCATAACCAATCGCTAACGTTTAGTCGTGAGTCTCGTGACGTATGTCAACTGAACCTAGCGCACAACCTCAACGTCATCGCTCTCAGGCACTCCCTCTGTTAGCTGATTGGACCGGTAAAAATTGATCGGAGAAAACCCAAGAATACACCACAAGCCCAGACGTACTACTGAAGGAAAATTAAAATTGAGCAGAAAGTACGTAGGAGGGCGGAGCCAGGCTATTTGATCCCCTCCCTGCCCCCATTTTTCAAAAGGACCCATATGAACAGCAATATACGGACCGTAAATTAATCTATTAGTCGAGTTCATAACTAGCCTTCTTTGGAATGTGATTGTCTTTTTTAACAGTATTTATATATTTTGTAGTAATATATTTGTGTGCGTATCATTTCTTCACTTTAAGAAAAATATTTTTAGTTTACTTGTACATTTATGTTCCCATTTGCATTTGTACAAACATTTTACAATGAAAAAAATAAATAAAAGTATTTTGTAGTTTAAAAAATAATTTGACTAATTTTCTCCTTTCTTTTCAGTGTGTGTGTGTGTGTGTGTGTGTGTGTGTGTGTGTGTGTGCTAAATTATGTTTTTTTTTTATGTAAAAATTAAGGTTTTCTGTGATGAGTTAAATCCTATAGGCTCACACAGGAGTTAAAGGTCACTGTCGGAGTGACCTCTCTCCTTCTCTCTTCTCTGTGTCTTGTTCTGGTTGCTGTTCGAGTGTGATCTCACACAGCCTCAGAGCTGGCACAGCACATCAAGACTTTAAGACTTCATAAAATGTGTAACTTCATGAAACATAACAGTCAAACTAACATCGCAAGTTCATCATCATTTCTTCGTTTAACATGGAAGCAGAGGTGGGCAAAGTACACAACTTCCTTACTTGAGTAAAAGTACAGATACAACTGGTCAAATATTACTCCGTTACAAGTAAAAGTTGCAAAGACCGATAAGTAAAAGTATAGTTTTTAAAAGTACTTAAGTATAAAAGTAAATGTCAATACATTGTTTTATTATTGTTGCATTGTTGCATGTAATACCTACAGTACAGTACCATATGCCTCTGAATCTATGCCTGCCTACCAGGGCCGAATTAAGAGTTCAGAGGCCCCTGGGCACAATGACTTGCCAAACAGTTGATGTAACCCAGTGACTTCCATAATAGTTTTTTTCCTACTATGGTCAATGGGGACCAGCAACCGCTCGGTTACCCACACTCCTCAAAATATCTTCTTTTGTGTTCAGCACAAGAACGAAATTAATACAGGTATGGAACAACATTAGAGTGAGTGAGTAAATAATGACATCATTTTTTGGGTAACTGTCCCTTTAAGGACAAGCGGCTGCATGTTTACTATTAGGGCTACTGTCACTTTAAGATCTGCGCGCAACGAGTCTACACGCATTTGACAAGCAGATTTGTTTCTTATTTTTTTCTACTGTTCTTTCACTTTAGACATAACCAACTTTGTTTATGTAAACCTTGTGTGTATTTGACAGTATTAGAGCAATAAGACTCGAAAGATAACTTAGCACAGTAACAGACGCTGTTAGACAGGCTTTTAGTGCATGTGTGTCGGCGGGTGTAACGTTATTCCGCTCAGAAAAGCGCCCGTTAGAACAGCGCATCAGCAGCGAATGACATGTTTAACCGACAAGGCTTTAAAGCACATGCAAATAATTAATTTTTATAAACTACAGTGTCCCGTTCCTCTGCATTTCATGTGAATATACGTCGCGCTGTACAGTATGTTGAGACGGAGGCGCCAGAACTGCAAACTGATAGAATGCACGATCCTACGATATTTCTTCAAAAGCAGATCGTGGAGACATTTTAATCATAATATTTGACATAATATTTGACGGTGCCCAGGGCCCCTTAGATGTCCTGGGCCCCTGGGCAATTGCCCAGTTGCCCTAATGGTTAATCCGGCCCTGCTGCCTACCCTCATATAAATATTAAATGTATTTCTAGAACACAGTTCCAGGATTGAATAAGAGTATCAATAACGTCCACAATGGGTTCGGACACCCAAATGGCTGTTCCCAGTTTTTTGGCTTTTAGTGTGATGTTAGTCTTACTACTGTTATCTATATGGTAGTGTGCGCCAAAACAATAACAAAATTCACATTTAAAACACCAAACCCAACGTTGAAAATTAAAATCAGGTTGATGTCAGAATCCAACGTCTGATTGACATTAATCTCCAACGTTGGACAGACAATGTATTGTGGTTGAAAATCGGGTTGACGTCAGAAACCAACACCAGCCGAGTTCTGACGTCAACTCGACTTTCATTTCCAACCAAAGTGCAACCCCTGCAACCCAAATCATCCCTGACGTTACTACTTTCTACTCAAGGCCCTTGACAGAAATGTAGTGGAGTAAAAAGTATGAATAAGAGTTCAAATATAGTGAAGTTAAAGTAAAAAGTTTCCAGAAAAAATAATACTCAAGTAAAGTACAGATACTCAAAGAGTGCAGTTTAGTACAATACTAAAGTAAATGTATTTTGTTACTGTCCATCTCTGCATGGAAGAAATTGATTGCAACTTTAACACCATTGACTCACGGAAGCATCAAGTCTTTATCCTGAGACTGCATCCAGACGCTCATTCAACGGACCGTACTGTCCACCTACTGACATATTGCTTAAACGTTATAGGAAGTGCACTAGCCAGACGGGATTTAAAGTTTGGCTGGAGACCCAAGTTTGGTTTGAAGACGAAAAACGTACCAAGCACAATGTTCTCTCTCCATTCCTACTCAACATATTCGGCTGGTCTTATGGCTGTCAGAGCAGAAACGAAAGCTACTGCTCTCTGTGTGTTTTTCTTTTTTCTCCGGCCATATTAATATGTAAATTGCGTGAGCTATAGATCGAAAGATAAAAAGAAAAAGTCCATACATTTACCCGCCCATAGACCCTCTCCTCGAACAAATCAGGACAGAAGTGGTTGAACACACACACACCACACACACCACATGCAAGCACACACACACACACCACAAGCACGCACGCGCACGCACACACACACACACACACACAATGTTAAAAAGCCTGTGTTGAAAAAAAAGCTTTCAAAATAAATTTTTAATACCCCGGGGTATGTTTCAACTAACATAGATGAGGTGTAACATTTCACTCCTCGTTTGAAACTAACAGCTATTTCATATAGGCCTAGCTGACACGTGTAACTAGTTCCTGAAACACACTGGCTTAAAAAAAACTCCAAGATACAGACATAAATGTAGAAAAATGCACTCTCGGCTGGTGCATATAGTATGTTGCTATATATTCAGGACATAGGCTCTACTTTTTTACTTTTGAATGGCCGTCAACAGAGACATCTGTCTTTTTTCTCTGTCTGCCCATGTGTATCACACTGTTGCTGTCCATGTGATGAACAGTGTCAGTTGAGCAGAGTATCTGCATGAATGTTTAGGTGTTGCTTCTTTGCTTGTGTGTTTTTGTGGTTGGTTTCTGTCCAATGGCCACAGTGCAGATTCACACATTATTATTTTACTTGCTGAGAGGTTCAGCACACTCACTACAGGAATAAATGCAGCCACAACACATTTTTAAATATTCTTTCATACATAATTGGGAATTATTTTAAGGAAACATGAGACACTGGGGATGGTTGCGGTAGTTTTATCTCAAACTTTGATACAATTCCCCATATTCTTTGCTATGAATTGTGTTTTGAAATATTTTGAGTTGTAATATTTTAAAACATGGACAGTTTAGATTTTGTACTTATTTTGTAAATCAAATTTGCTTGTTCAAACTTATTTTAAACGAACTTCCATGAACCCCTTCCACCAACTCAAGCCATTTCAAAAACATTTTATTGTAAAACCGCAAAATTATTAAACACGATTAAAAAACAAAAGAAGCTAACAATTAAACATAGCAGTTTGTGTTGTTGTGTTATCAATTTCACAGTTTTGTCAAAATGGTGGCTTGAACAATGTAACATTTAACAATTGTGGGTGAAGAAAGTATTTTATTTAGTATTTTTGAGTAATTGTTTTATATCAATTTGAACAAGATAATCTGTTTATTCGGATTATACCACTGCTATCTTTTAACATGCTTTAACCTGTTCACAAATCAAATTAGCCATAAGGAAAATGTTTATTGTTGCTGTGCTGTGGTTAGTTTGAGTTTGCTGCTGCTACTTTTATCACTTGCTGACGCTTATGTGGTTTCAGGCGATATTTCTGCTCAGAAACGGAAACCGGAGGAAACAGAGACAGTGCAAGAAGTGACCAGCTTCTCTCACACACACACACTCCGCTATAGACATGAGTTACCTTCTGATTCTCTCTGGGATTTTACTTTACATCTCAGGTAAAAAGAAAATATATATAGTTATGTTTCAAAAGCATCGCTAAACCGTTGTCTCGATTGTCTGTTGTTAAATTGTTAAAATGGTTTAACTTGAATTCTTTAAGTTTTAATTCTGCTATACATCATGTGCCGTTTGTGAGTGTTTTATGTTTTCTCCCCTACATTTATTCTTGACTACAGGTGGTGCTGGAGTTAATGCACTGGAACTTAATATAGCAGTGAAATCTGGATCATCTGGCATTATTCCATGTGTGTATGATAAACAATATAAAAAAACCCCGCAAATATTTGTGTTGGGGGAAACCATGGATCGCTTGCAGTAAAATGGGATATGCAACAGGAAAGACAGGAAAATATTCCATCACTGATTATCCAGACCAGAGTATTTTTACAGTGCGATGGGACACACTGGAGACGTCAGAATCTGGATATTACTGGTGCGCTGTGGAGATTGGTAACTTTGACACCCTAGACGCTGGTTATTTTTTTATTCTGACGGTACAATCAGGTAAAAAAACTGCATTTTATTAGAATAAAATATAATCTATATGAAATAATGAAGCTATAAGTAACGTTATTGTCACAGATCTGCTGTGTCACCATCCTCTGTCTGCACTACATCTCCCATCACTCTCCTCTGTTCCCACCTGCAAGTCATTCCCAATCAATCACACCTGCACCTTATCACCCTCATCATTGCCACATAACGTATACGCGTCCAAATTACTTACCACGCCCTAAAAGTATGTAGGCCTACTCTTTTTGTGAAGAAAAGGTAGGCTACATACTTTTGAGTGTGTAGCAAAAGAGTAGGCAAGCTTTTTGGGACATACACATACTATCCTACTTCGACATCTTTAACGGACAGATATGACTATCTGTCGCGTGCATCCTGTCACAGTAAACTGCTGTCAATCATCTTGTCACAGTTAAAATCCTCCATTCAAACTTATTTAATTTCCTACCGTTTCGGAGAGAAATGTAGTAGCTAGCACGGTCATCTGCCAGTCGTGGGTTTTTCATGCGGATTGCGGAGACTCTCCTCATGTGTGTTTGCAATTTGAATGTAACGATGCATTTGAAAGCTAATGGCTTAACGTATCTTTACAAAAGTTTGCAATGCTGCTGCAGATGCAATATAATGTAGACAACATTGAATAAATTAATTTTCGTCAGGTTAGTAGGGATGGCTGACGCGAAACACTCGTTCCGAAGCTTTGCGAGATCCCTAAGCGCAGATGTTTCGAAACACTGATCCGAAGCGTGATTCAAAACACCCATGTCACGTGACTATGGCCAAACGAAGCCTCGAAGTGTTTCACTAAGTGTTTCATCAGGTGTGATCCGCCGAATCAGCGTTTGATTGACACGGTCGGAAACAGACCACACGATCGCACATCTGTATATAAGTGAAATCAACGCATATTGACCTCGTGGGTTTTTGTGAGAGGAGTTTGATATTGAGATAGCCGATTTTTTGTGATATAACGTCATTTATAGTGCGATTTGTTTAGTTATATTTAGGCTTACATTTAAATTTACACAACACATTGACTGATAGGCTAGAGACACAGAGTATAGTGACACATTAATAGATACATAGATATAAATATATATAGAGAGCTAGATTAATAGATAGATAGATAGATAGATAGATAGATAGATAGATAGATAGATAGATAGATAGATAGATAGATAAATAGATAGATAGATAGATAGATAGATAGATAGATAGATAGATAGATAGATAGATAGATAGATAGATAGATAGATTAAAGATAGGGATAGAAATGTCAACATCAGACCCATCAACATCAACACCAGTAGAAACACAGGACAGTTTATGGGAACTTTTTGATACTCGTATCCATCAAACCCAGATGATACACAATGCTACAGCTGATGCCACAGTGGAAGTGTAAAAAAATAAAAAATACATCAACGATGCGTATTTGCCCAGAACTCATGATCCACTAACTTACTGGAAAGAGAGAGCAGTAATCTTTCCTCATTTGTATGTCATGGCTAAAAAATATATTTGCATTCCAGCAACAAGTGTCCCTTGTGAGAGGATTTTTTCAAAGGCTGGAGAAATTATCTGTAAAAAAAGAAGTAGGCTAGTCCTTCCACAGCAGAGAAATTAATATTTTTGAATAAAAATATCTAAAAAAGTGAGACGTTGTGGCTTGATTTATTTTATTAATATTCATTTTGCAGGACCAAAATAACATTATGCACAGTGATGAGCCTATATGTTACAAGATTCACATATTAGAAAAGTACAATAATAAAAATAAAAAAAAAACAATTTTAATGGCTCGTCAAGGTTGTTTCAGATCAACACCTGCAAGTGACCACTAGGTGTCACCGTGGAGACGGGTGTCGGATTGATTCGAAGCCTCGAAACAATATGGACCATTTGGTTCAACTGTTTCATTGCTTCACGAAGCCTCGATCTGCCCATCACTACAGGTTAGATAGATAGGCCTACTGATAATTAATCAAACCCCTTTATCTAAAACTCTACTAGGCTACATAACCATAACCGCCGGACTCGCGCGTCCTCCATGTCTGTAGTTTTTAAACACTTTTCACTCGTGTTTGTAGTTCTAACCGAATCCTCGTCCAACGCGCGATGGTTTGTGGGAAATATAAGCCGTTAGAGAGTAATTTTTTGTAAAGTTATTAGAATTTTTTTTTTATGAAACATCTTCATGAAAATAAAATTGAAGTTGGCACTGTATCAATCTTCAGCTAAAGCCACATGTCTGACCATGTTATATTTAAAACCTGAAGGTGATAAATCTAAAACTCTGTATTTAGTTAAATGTTTTTCAACATCATGTCATATGACTTTATTTTGATTAGACTCTAAAATGCAAACTTGTGTTATTGTCATCTATAAGCATCTATTCAGTCTATTGTCTCTATTGTTTTGTTGTGCAAACGAGCCTCATGCAAAGATGGACAAATCTTATCGTCTTTTGACTGTGTTCAGCTCCTGATGTGTCTGTGAAGAGCAGCAGTGTATCTGGACATGAAGGTGATAATGTCAGTGTCCAGTGTTTCTACAGTTCTGGATATCAGAATAAAATCAAACACTGGTGCAGATATAAAGATAAGAGCTGTTACAGAGAGGGGAGGACTGACACATCCAGAGTTCATCAGTCCAGATCAGTGATGATGGGAGAAGTAGCTTCACTGTGTTGATGACTGGACTGAGACGCAGTGATTCTGGATGGTACTTGTGCTCAGTAGGAGATCTGCAGGTTCTTGTTCAACTCACTGTCAATGAACCCAAACCTGGTAAGATCACAAATCAGTTCAGCTATACAAATGGTGACACTCTTAATGGCCAAACATTAAATATCTTAATGTTTTTCTCCTTTCAAGCAGTGAAACATATTCCAACAACTACACCATCTGACCCTGAGACAGACAAGTAGGTGTACTTTGACATTTTTTGATGTGTTCGATTTAAAGAATCATATGATTTTGGTAACAAAATCATTTTGATGTGTTTGATTCTTTTAAATCAAACACATCCCAATTTCTTTGTAGCCAGAAAATGTTAATGTTACCCCTTGACAACTTAGGGTTGTAAAAAGGTCAGTGCCCGGTTCCCCGATAACGCTCACTCTTAGCGCACTAAGAAGACTCCAAAGATATATCTTACCAAAGTAGTTTATGTTCCTAAGTGTGTTCCCCGAAGTGTCCGAAGCTTCTTAACACGCTGCCTCTTACGTTCGACGTTACAAAGGCGCTGTCCCAAGTGAAGCTGCTGAATTAGTTGGCATCGATTGCTCAGGAATCGATTTTTCACTTCACGCGAAGGTGCATTACGGCGTTAAGAAAGACAACACGTTCTATGCAAATGAAACATTCCTCAAATGATTCCAGTAACATTTATTTTAACATAGTTATGTTATCAGTAAAATATAGACTATTAATTAAACTATCAAATTGTCAGTAATGTTCACACGATATGTTGTGACGGGTAGACGAACCGGGTATCCCTCGCTAATCATCCACCCTCCTTATCCCGTTGTGCCGCTTGAGCCGCTTCTTGACATGGGTTTAACGACTTCTAAGAATTATGTAATACACTTTTATATTAATGGTAAGGTACTTTACAATCATAATTGATTGGCAAGCAGCTGCAGTTACTTCTGTTTAATGCGGTATTATGCGATATTGCCATTGGTTAATGTTTTCAATAAAAAGCAACCTATCTACAATGAACAGAGAGAGAGATTTAGATACAGAATATGGTGGGGAAGCAACGTAAAAAAAGGGCACCAGGCTTCTCGTCAGAGGAACTTGAAGTTTTGCTGGACGAGGTGAGCTTGCACAAGGTGACACTGTTTTCCAGCTTTCGGAATAACTTGTGCAACAGCAACAAAAAAGAGCTATGGAGCGACATAGCAAGGAAGATGGCTGACTCCGGATCAGGCACACCAAGGTCCTGGCAGGATGTCAGGCAAAATGTCAAAAGGGCTTAAGTTTTGCAGAATAAAAAAATGTACATGGACTAAACGGCTCCGCGGCCGGTCTTTGATTCAATACAAGGACACGTTGGATCGCTGCCATAGCAGCCCGGTCTCACCCCAAAACGTCATATACTGACGGGTCTTGACCATACGTCAACATACGACGAAAAGGGTACCCCTATAACGTCAATATGAGACGCAGACATAAGCGCACCAGCAGCGCCTCCTAGCGGTACCCTAACGCATACCTAAACCCAACCATTCCCGAATCGTCACACATGGACGTTAAAGGGTACCCTTTTCGTCGTATGTTGCCGTATGGTCAAGACCCGTCAGTATGTGACGTTTTGGGGTGAGACTGTGTTAGTTGGTCGCTTACTGGACACCACCATGCTTACCCATTTATAGATCTTAGCCATTTAGAGCCAAATTGTTTGCCAGATTTTAACGAAATAGCTTAGGCTAATTACCACCATATTAGTTCTGATACCAAATAAAGTCAACTTCATAAATAGGCCTGTATCCATTGCGAACATACTTTATTATTATTATTAAAATGTCCATAACATAAAATCATTGTTCAGCCACAACATTGTCAACATACCATAGTTTGACTTGTACTGCGCTGCGCTGATTTCTAAAGACTGCTGCACAGTGGCGGCGCCTAGCGTCTTCAGCTCAAACAACGCTAAGAGAGAGCTTACGAATGGTCCAGACCAACCTTACGAAAGTGTGACTTACAGAAGATATACTTAGCGTACGAACGTGTCGGGAATCATCGTGCAATAACGTTAAGAGAGAGGTTAAGGAATAGGTTAAGAAATACTTAGCGATAAGAACGTTTTGGGGAACCGAACCGGGCTCTGAACATTCACTTTTGCTGTGCGTTCAGGAGTATTCAGGAAGCGATGTCTGATCATGAATTAATAGTTCTGATCTTTTGAAACCTGAATCACTGATCTAAGTGATTTGTTCACAATTTGGACCAATCCTTTTTGAGGAAAGAAGTGCAGGAGAAGAGCATACAAGTACATTGTTTCTTCTTTTGTGTTCCACAGAAGAAAGTCATACATGTTTGGAATATGACTTGATTGTTCTTTCATTTTTAGTGAACATTTTCTTTCGCTTTTTTTTTTTTTTTTGTAGGTACACAACTGCCGTTTCTGCCAACGGAAGTCCTACAAGTGTGAATAAAATAAACAGTAAGGAGCAGCTGAACTGGGTTAATCGGATTAAATATTTTTAATGCGTTTAATAACTAATTATATGACTTGTAAAATCATTTAGCAATTAGAAAAGACAATGTAGAATAATCTAGAGACAATCGTTGTTTAGATGCACTGCATACAAAGGAAGCCCATTTCAGCCACATATGAAGAAAAAAAGACATAAAATGAAGACATAAAAAGTCTAAATTATGACAAATTTAAATTATGACATTAAAAAGTATAAAATCATGCTTTAGTAAATCAAAGTTACGACATTAAAATTATGACAAGTCTAAATTGTAAGGAAAAATCATAATTATGACATAAAAGTCACACTTATAACAAAGTCAACTTTTCATGTCATAATTATGATTTACCAAAGCATTTAGCCATTTTTTTCCCTTATGTGGTGGAAACGGTCTCTCATAACAAACAGTTTCTTTCATTAATGATAACTCTCTGATCAAACTAGAAACTTTCCCTGTTTTCTGTTTTTAGCAGTTATGATGACTGATAGACCTGAGACACACATGTAAGTGAGAACATTGTTATTCAGTCATACATAGCAACTGATACAAACATGTCAACATAGTAATGTTATTTTTAATTGCAGAGATGAAGCCCATGAGAGAGAGTTCAGGGGGACTATGTGTCAAATTGGATTGATTTACGACTCACAAATTCTGGACATCTGTTTATTATCCCCCATCCAAAGGAATTTCTGACTGTTTTGGGGTGTTTGTGTGTTTTTGAAGTGTAAATGTTTGAAATGAGGATTTTTTTTTATGAAAACAATGTACTTTACACTTTTAAAATGTGAAGCAATGTTTTGGGTAACAATGACAAACATGAGATCAAGGGATATTTTTATTAAAGAAGGTTTTTCACAATCACATACATTTAAAGACATTAAAAATAACGTAAATGTTAAAATACAAAGGCATGGCATGCATACATTTTAAGACCTTACAGGAGAAATGTAAAACGAGTAAGAGAAAGTTTTTCCACAAAGCTTTTTAAAACCGATAAAAACTAAAAAAAGTCGATGTTTTAATCATAAAAAAAATAAATAAATAAACGTTACCAGAGAAAACTGCTTTGCACTGTCATTTTTTAAGTTGTTTCTTAGCAAAAAACACTTTGTTCTTTCAAAATGATATGTGCTCATTAATGTATAATTACTTCTACCAACTAATCAAGTATTCTCGTAAGCGTAAATCTGTCATTTATAATCATAGACAGTATTTAAGAGTTTATAATACATACGGTGAGCTGCTCAAATGGCGGAAGACATGTTGCGCCTCCATCTTGAAAATACATTAGCCAAAGAGATACCTGGAAATTCAAGCTTCGCCTTTCGCTTTTTTTACACTCAGTGGCACCGTGACCAGAGCCATAGAGAGATGTCTCTCTATGGCTCTGACCGTGACGAATGCGAGGGGAGAATACTCGCGACTGCCGGCAGATTTGAAATAATACGGCCACTATAGGAGTTAAATATAGCCCTTCAGTTGGTCATAGACAATTTCACCACTAGATGGGAGTAATTCCTACACAGTGTAGCTTTAATCTTTTAAAAATATAAAACAAGTTGGAGATTTTCTTTTACGTGAGAGTGCTCCTCATTTGGGAGTTGCACTTGTGTTCTTCATGATCAAAAGTGACTGGACACCTGACCTGAGAATGAAACTTCCACCCTCTTTTTCATTTGAAGTGTACACGTTTTTGCATTAGTATTACTACAGTCAAACCTGAATACAGAGAAAGCATTTTGTTACATGTAACATTATATTTCAATAAACATTTAACAAAAATAAACAGGAATGCTTTATCTCAGCTTAATCCATCTGTATCTGAATTAACTTCAACCTCTTATTTCAGGCTTCTGGCTTTTCTCTTTTCTTTTCTTGATGTATGGTAATATAGCCCTACCTGTGTGTGTGTGTGTGTGTGTGTGTGTGTGTGTGTGTGTGTGTGTGTGTGTGTGTGTGTGTGTGTGTGTGTGTGTGGTGTGTGTGTGTGTGTGGCAGATAAACTTACAGTTTCGCACAGACTCAGGTATTTCATATTCAGGTATACACATACTCTCTCTCTCTATATATAGACTATATATATATATATATACAGTATATATATGGGGCGCCTAGAGAACATGTCATCCACTTCTCTACTGAGGGGACTGTGCCGGCAGCGCAGTGTCTCATTCCCTGTTCTCAGGGAACAAGGGTTACAGTCGTAACCCAAGACGTTCCACTGCAAAAAAAAAAAAAAACTGCGTTCTTTGTTCTCATGCGGAACAAAATAGTGTTTGGGTTTTAAGGGAGCGTACTCAACACCATCCTGATAGGGGGGTGCACCTAAACGGCTCTACCTGTGCAATGGTGCAGGGCACAAGGGGCTTCAGAGCACTGGGAGCGAAGCGTTCTTTAGAAAATCCCTCATTCTCTGTTCAAGGCGGGTGACATCCGCCTGACCCGAGACGAGCACTCGAGGGTAGAGACCTGAACAATAATTTGACTCTAGCTCCAGGACAGGTCACTGTCTGAGTGTCAGGACAGGTCACTGTCTGAGCTTTGGAGGAGTAGAGGCCTCGACAGGAAGAAAATCAATAGATGAGGCCGAACCATTCCAGCCCGCTTGATGGTCAAAACCAAGGAGCTTTCACAGGAGAGTCTGTTCTAAAAGACCACAGGCTATAATGTTACAACCATAGCTCTAGAGAGGCGGCTTCAGCATACAGTAGTGGTTGTCACTCTCTAAGCGAGAGGAAGCCTGACAATGCCCCAGGTGACAACCACAGGGGAAACCTTCTGAAGAAATACCCTGCAGCGCTGTTATTTGTCTGTGCCAAACACCGCAAGAGAAATTTAACTCAGCATATCGCTTCTACTCTATATCAAGAGGAGTCAGCTCAACCTAGGCCGTTTGAGGAGGCATCGGGCCTGCAACCCGCTTTATTAGCCTAATGCAGAAGGAGGGCCCCGGCCAGACAACAGTGAGAGGAGGCGTACCAGGATCACTAGCCGCCAGTCTTGAGCTGCAGACTTGGGGGTAGGGATGCTATCGCAAAAAAAACGCCCTGGCTGCGTTCGAAACCGCATACTTCCCTACTATATATTAGGGAAAAAGAGTAGGCACGCAAAAAACTCCGTTACAAGTAAAAGTTGTAGACCGATAAGTAAAAGTACAGTTTTTAAAAGTACTGAAGTATAAAAGTAAATGTCAATACAATGTTTTATTATTGTTGCATTTAATACTTACAGTACCCAATACCATATGCCTCTGAATCTATGCCTGCCTTATAAATATTAAATATATTTCTAGAACACAGTTCCAGTCGTGGGATTGAATAAGAGTACTCAATAACGTTCACAATGGTTTCGGACACCCAAATGGCTGTTCCCAGTTTTTTGGCTTTTAGTGTGATGTTAGTCTTACTGTTATGTATAAGCTAGTGTGCGCCAAAATAATAACAAAATTCGCATTTCGAAGACCAAAACCTAAGTTGAAAGTGAAAATCAGGTTGATGTCAGAATCCAACGTCAGATTGACATTAATCTCCATCGTTGGACAGACGTTGTATTGTGGTTGAAAATCGGGTTGACATCAGAAACCAACACCAGCCGAGTTCTGACGTCAACCAGACTTTTATTTCCAACCAAAATGCAACCCCTTCAACCCAAATCATCCCTGACGTTACTGCTTTCTACTCAAGGACCTTGACAGAAATGTAGTGGAGTAAAAGTACGAATACGAGTTCAAATATAGTGAAGTTAAAGTAAAAAGTTTGCAGAAAAAATAATACTCAAGTAAAGATACTCAAAAGGTGTTTAGTACAATACTCAAGTAAATGTATTTTGGTTTGAAGACGAACAATGTACCAAGCACAATGTTCTCTCTCCATTCCTAATTTCTATTCAACATATTCGGCTGGTCTTATGGCTGTCAGAGCAGAAACGAAAGCTACTGCTCTCTGTGTGTTTTTCTGTTTTCTCCGGCCATATTAATATGTAAATTGCGTGAGCAATCCATACATTAAGTCCATACATTTACCCGCCCATAGACCCTATCCTCGAACAAATCAGGACAGAAGTGGTTGAACACACACACACCACACGCATGCACACACACACACACACACACACACACACGCACACACCACACACCAACACACACACACACACACACACACACACACACACACAATGTTAAAAAGCCTGTGTTGAAAAAAAAGCTTTCAAAATAAATTTTTAATACCCCGGGGTATGTTTCAACTAACATAGACTATGCGGTGTAACATTTCACTCCTCGTTTGAAACTAAGTCACACATTTTCTGTTTATACTGTAAAGATAACAGCTATGGCATATAGCTGACATGTGTAAGTTCCTGAATCACATTTTGAACACACTGCTTAAAAAAACCTCCAAGATACAGACATAAATGCAAAAAAAAATGTACTCTGGGCTGGTGCATATAGTATGTTGCTATATATTCAGGACATAGGCTCTACTTTTTTACTTTTGAATGGCCGTCAACAGAGACATCTGTCTTTTTTCTCTGTCTGCCCATGTGTATCACACTGTTGCTGTCCATGTGATGAACAGTGTCAGTTGAGCAGAGTATCTGCATGAATGTTTAGGTGTTGCTTCTTTGCTTGTGTGTTTTTGTGGTTGGTTTCTGTCCAATGGCCACAGTGCAGATTCACACATTATTATTTTACTTGCTGAGAGGTTCAGCACACTCACTACAGGAATAAATGCAGCCACAACACATTTTTAAATATTCTTTCATACATAATGGGAATTATTTTAAGGAAACATGAGACACTGGGGATGGTTGCGGTAGTTTTATCTCAAACTTTGATACAATTCCCCATATTCTTTGCTATGAATTGTGTTTTGAATATTTTGAGTTGTAATATTTTAAAACATGGACAGTTTAGATTTTGTACTTATTTTGTAAATCAAATTTGCTTGTTCAAACTTATTTTAAACGAACTTCCATGAACCCCTTCCACCAACTCAAGCCATTTCAAAAACATTTTATTGTAAAACCGCAAAATTATTAAACACGATTAAAAAACAAAAGAAGCTAACAATTAAACATAGCAGTTTGTGTTGTTGTGTTATCAATTTCACAGTTTTGTCAAAATGGTGGCTTGAACAATGTAACATTTAACAATTGTGGGTGAAGAAAAGTATTTTATTTAGTATTTTTGAGTAATTGTTTTATATCAATTTGAACAAGATAATCTGTTTATTCGGATTATACCACTGCTATCTTTTAACATGCTTTAACCTGTTCACAAATCAAATTAGCCATAAGGAAAATGTTGATTGTTGCTGTGCTGTGGTTAGTTTGAGTTTGCTGCTGCTACTCTTATCACTTGCTGACGCTTATGTGGTTTCAGGCGATATTTCTGCTCAGAAACGGAAACCGGAGGAAACAGAGACAGTGCAAGAAGTGACCAGCTTCTCTCACACACACACACTCCGCTATAGACATGAGTTACCTTCTGATTCTCTCTGGGATTTTACTTTACATCTCAGGTAAAAACAATATAATGATTATGTTTCAAAAGCATTGCTAAACCATTGTACAGTACTGTTGTTAAATTGTTAAAATGGTTTAACTTGAATTCTTTAAGTTTTAATTATACTACATCATGTGCCGTTTGTGAGTGTTTTATGTTTTCTCCCCTACATTTATTCTTGACTACAGGTGGTGCTGGAGTTAATGCACTGGAACTTAATATAGCAGTGAAATCTGGATCATCTGGCATTATTCAATGTGTGTATGATAAACAATATAAAGAAAACCCCAAATATTTGTGTTGGGGGAGACAGGAATATGGAGCTCTTGCAGGATATTGGGATATGCAACAGGAAAGACAGGAAAATATTCCATCACTGATTATCCAGACCAGAGTATTTTTACAGTGCGATGGGACACACTGGAGACGTCAGAATCTGGATATTACTGGTGCGCTGTGGAGATTGGTGACTATAACACCGTAGACACCGGTTATTATTTGTATCTGACGGTACAATCAGGTAAAGACTAACTCTCCAAATTATAATTTTTTTTTCTAAAAAACAACAACAACAAAACACTATAATACATTTTATTAAAATAGAATGTTATATATATGAAATTATGACGTTATAAATAATGTAAAAGGTTAGAGTTGTTGTTGGGTTAGTGATACATATTTATTTCTACGCACAAGTAAAAAGAACTGAAAAAGGAGAACATGTTAACTGAAGGCAGTGACTAATGAAGAACCCATGTGACACCAACTATTTTTAATTGCTGATATTTCATGATTGTTCTTCATTTTCTGTCTAATTAACACTAATTGTTCTGATTGTGATTCCGGTTCATTTAAGTGAATCAGATCAGAAACCGCTGAATGATGTTTTGATCCAGTAAGAACTGTCTTATAAGAATCATTTGTCTGGGATTCTGAGTAAGACTAGACTAATTACTAGACAAATAGACTATGTATTTGATGTGGTTTATTTTCTCTTAAGAAAAGGCCAGCAATATACCAACACAATCTCATGAAAGTGCGTATCTATACCACAAATTGTATTTCTCGTAGCATACGCACTAGAATTAGGGATGGGAGTGCGTGCATATTACACGCCATAAAGTGCGTATAATGGCACGAGAAATAACATTTGTCGTATAGATACGCACTTTCATGAGATCGGCTGGCAATACAGTCACACAGAGTGGCTGCAGAGTGTGACAGTGAGCATAGACATCATATAGATAGACGCCCTATCGACCGCTACTGCCTATTAGCGCGGTCGAGCCGTGGAGCCGCCATCTTAGACCGGTCACCCGCTCCACTCAGTGTCATCTGTATGGCAGGTGCAATGAGCTGTCAGCGCATTTAATTAATCATAACTCACTGAAGACCCAACTGATTTTCACGCGGGTTTTTTTTCTGCAAATGTCATTCATGTAGCTATGATACAGGACACATGGTTCGGCATATTTTAATATTCATAGTAGGCTTAACAGTAATATAATATTCTGATATCAGATTTAAAGTGACCAGACGTCCAAAATCAAAATATGTGATGTAGGATATAAGGTATTTTATAAATCACACACTATAAATATGATAAAGAAGCAGAAACAGATAGTTTCAGTAAAGTAAGATATTTTAATAAGTTGAAGAAACAATAATGATGTGACACACACACACACACACATATATACACTTACTCTCTCTCTCACACTCACACCCACTCGATTTGCGCATCGCCGTCATGTGTGTATTAAAGTTAACGTTACACAGGTAAGTTAAAGTTATTAACTTACATAGATTGCTTCCTGATATCACGTGCGCAAACACAAATAACCTGTATTTATATATGCTTATACTACAGGGCCGTTGAATGCTTGTATCTGATAACCGAGAAGCTCTTGTAATTATTACTTTACCCACCTCTCCATGTCGAGTGATGCAGTAAACACAGCCTAGCTAACGTTAGCTGGCTACGATTTCAGTCCAGTAATATCAAAGATCCTTGCTCCTTCTCAATTATCTGGTAATATTCTATTCACAAAATACAACCAAAAGTACGGTAATGTTAAAATTTACTTGTTAAAAGTAATCCCGGGCCCTATATTGCGATGGTCCGCCGATTAGAACAGGAAAATGCTCAACAGTGCTCTGGAATCTAACTGCTGCTAAGCAACGAAACTAGGAGTACGACCGGTTTAAGATGGCGGCCGTATTTCTCGGTGCCCAGCGGCCAATAGGGCATCTGCAACCTTCCTCTTTTATAGTCTTAACTCTCAGAATGTTATCTCTCTGGCCAATTATATTTTCAACCATGTGGACAATTTTAAGACTTGTTCATCATATTCTGCCCTTGATTGGAGGCCCTCGGCCACGTCTATACACACTTTTGCCATTCCATTACAATTAGAATAAGGATTGTGTGTAGCCTACTCGTTTACTTCCCATGATGGTCACAATTTTGTCCACACAGTTCTTCTTGTGGTGGATCCGGATCAGACACCAAGATCAAAGTCGGATATCGCAGGCTTCACACTCGTGCGCTTTGTTTCTGAATTGCATTTCGCGGTGATCACCGGCAATCGCCTCGGCGCAGAATTTGCTTGTCTCAAACGAGCCTATTCATTCTGGAGTTGGACTGGTTGTTCTGTAGCCTATGTTTTAATGCCCTGAAAAGAACATCTGATAAGAGTAGGCCTACTTCGTTCTGCATCGGATTACTCTCGTCGCCGAATTAAGTTTAAAAAAGCAGATCAGTACGCCGCCGTGTCGTTCAGTGCAGGAGACATTTTTTGAATACAGAAATATACATTATGTTTTGTTTTTTTATTGAAAAATTTGCGCATATTTTAGCAGCATCCCTGCACATATCAGTGGAAGAATTGACTTTCTATAGCACAGTAACCAACACATGTCCTCAGACAGAGGAAAGGACTGTGACCATAGTCACTCTTAAATGTAATAAATAAATCCCTTTTTGTGTTAAGATGTGTGTATAAACCATAGGAAAGCATATATATGTCCAAGTGTAACATTAATCGAACTTTAATTGTCTATACTAATGCATAATAATCAAACGTTGTATTCCTAACCGTAAACCTGATGTGTTTCATATCATTTTAAATCTTGAGACCTAACGGAGTTGAATCTCGATAATAGACTGCAATGATATGATTATTACTATATGAATCCTTTTCAGTCGTAGAAATGACTAAACCCAAAGCTCTGTCATAAATCTACACAGCTGCGCTCGTCTTGACAAGACAAAGAAAGTTCCCGCTTTCGAAATGCTGAAGGTGATTGGACGATCCGCCATGAGAAGGCGGTATCCTTACATTCCTTTAAAAGAGAGAGCCCAAAGCTCCTCCTGCCTCTTGTCCCCTGCTCTCCCTGCCGTCGTCAGCATTTGAAAGTCCGAGCCTGAACTCCTCCAGGAGTTCCCTCCACTTTTTATTTCCTTACAAAAGTTTATTTTGTTTCCTTTTCAAATTCTCCTTTGTTCGTTCCACCTACGAGTCAAACGAACGAAGCCTGAATTCCTTCAGCAACTTCCCTTCCAAAGAGGCGCCTTCTTCAAAACTCCCGCGAACAGCTTGCTCTGGCAACAAACACGCGCGCCTCAGCACGAGCGCGCGCACTCTGCTCCAAGAACACGCGCAGGCTGGACACAGCTCGTGCACGCAAACGAACCTTTTTGCAAGTATCAAGCTCTAACGAGTTTTAATGTTTTAAGGTGTTTGATTGATGTCTCTCTCAAAGGTCTGTGATGTTTGCTGTCTTATGGTCACACGTGACCATTTTCTCTCTCTCTCTCATCCTCTCTTTATCTCTCTCTCTCTGTCCCGCAATCAAATCGAGCGCGGGCCCCAGAGCGCCCCTCCCCAACTCTCTATAACTCTCTTTCTCTCATCATCTGTTACCCGTTTTTGTCTTGTCTGTTTAATGTAAGTAACTGTACATAGACGTATAAAACCTATAATCACTATGTGTAATCCGTTATACTCTGTAGTTTGCATTTATTAAAACAATGTATTCAAGACTGTGTCTGTGAAAAACGCTCGTAAAACCACAAACGTCAATGAGGTAGATTAGCTACCGCGCTCCCTGTTCACTACATTAAGTAGTTTTAATTTCATAAACACCAGAAATATTAATGTTCACGGCCAGAAGGTTGGTGTTTCTTGGAGTTTATAAGGAAGGATAACTTTATTGAGAGATTAATCACTTAATCTAATCGTTGGTCGCTGGACGAACAACGATTTGATAATTACATTGATTTCCCTTAAAGATTATCTCGCAATCAAAGTTAAGTAAGATTATTGATATATGAATGAGGAATTATAATTCGTTGTGATTGATTATTCATATATGCATATAATCCACCTTCACTTTCGACAATTTAATGTAACTGAAGTATGCAAAATATTAATCATATTCATGATTAGTTATTAAAATTCCCTATTGATCATTTGAGCTAATTCATCCGGACCCAGAGTCCGAAGCATAAGGCATTTATATTACATTTATTGGTGGAGAATGCGGGCAATCTCAAACTTTGTGTTTTGCGAGCAAATCAGTTTCAGTCTGTCTATATTGTGTATTAATGTAATGCGCGCGCTCCAGCGAGAGCCCACGCGCTCCCATTGAGGAAACAAGCGCGCCCTAGTAAGGCAAAAACCACGCGCGCTCACTGAAGGACTGTTAGAAGGCACGAAGCCGATCTCAGTCAAAGCAAATTGACCCCTGCTAGATATGTTTAACATTTTCAGCCCCTGTTAATTGCTAAAATAAACTTCGATGTATTATATTAATATTGTTTCGGTAAAGAGAACAGAATCTCTGTACATCCCGTACATTCTTAATATTGTGTTACCCACGCGCGCGCTCCAGCGAGAGTCCACGCGGTTCAGTGAGGAAACGCGCGCGCCCTAGTGCGAACACACGCGCGCTCACTGAAGAACTGACTGGCGCAGAAGCCAGCTCAGCTCAAGCATATTAACAGACGCTGGAAGTGACAATACCGGTAAATGTCCTAGAGAAAAGAATCTCTGTTCAGCCTGTAATTAATATTGCTTTAGCCCGCTTGAAATCAAACGAGTTTCTTTGTTCACGCGGTAGATTGGAACAGAGCGAGTCTCCTCCGTTTCGATAATAGGCCTAATAATATATTAGATCGTTAAAATAACGATAACTCCTGGTCGAAAATTGGATTAGCTACCCATTTTGTAAACCTAAGACATTTTTAAATCATAAGTGCTATTGTGGTTAAATGTTTACGGGAACCCAACAACAGATGATAATTCCTGTGTTCACAATTGTGTTTTGCAGCGAAGAAACCCTGCTTCACGCTCTTGTGCAGTATAGCACCCACAGATCCGCAGATCTTGTCCCTTTGTGATTTCTATTACAGAAAATCAGCACGTGACTGAGCTGAACGCTCTGAGCTCTTTAGAGTCACATTTAAAATTGGTTGTAATTCCGCGGACTAAACACCAGAGGTCCTTTTAGGTGTTCAAGTCTCAAAATACGCGCCCCAACGACGTCACCCTGCGTGAGCACCGCCTCCCACTGACGTCAGCCTGCATGAGCGCAACTACGCCATCTCGTGGCCGTTTCAGATAATGCTCTCGTACTGCTAAATTCAAGTGTTCTATGATGAATAGTGAATTAGCTTATGTCTAAATTCTCAATAATTATTGGCATTTCCAGCTTTGCTCGTGCGAATATTATTTGTGTTAGACAATTTTCCTGCTTGTGACTGGTACATTTACTTTGAGTTTGGTTCAAACAAGAGGTGAATTAAAACTTAAATTAAATCCCAGCCCAGCCATTGAGAGCCCAGTTAGAGGGAAGTCCGCCACCCAGTGGCCGCCTCCCGCTAAAGCGGTTCATTCAACTCGTTTTTCTGTTTCCAATTCTGTGTGAATTGCTTATTTCTGTTTTCTCGTCTGATTATTTATAATAATTACTGATACTTAAATGCATCTTAATTATTGTACAATATCATTCTGATTTCTCAATCCCCTTACACGCTTATCTAAATTCGAGTTAAATCAGATTTAAATTTTGGATTTAAATCTTGTTTGGCTGGCAGCCACTGTCATCCACTAGAAGGAAACAGCGCCACCGCGTGGCCTTGTGGATACTAAGTCGGTGCCACTCTTAATCCCCTTTCACTCTTTTGAAGTGTGTACTTATTTCATCTTTCCCTTCTGATTATTTCATAGTAATTACTGATGCTTTAACGCAGTGGCGGACTGGGACAATAATTCAGGCCGGGAATTTGACTCCACTGCCAGGCCACCTCTGCTGCTGCAGTCACCACCACCCTATTCATGTAATCTACTGGACTGATAAACTTGTAGGCGGTTAGCCTACATTAGCCTACTATTAATGTAACAGGTAGACTACCAGATGCAATAATATATAAAAAAAATAACCCTTACAAACTCACTAGGATACACCATTTATACTACCAAACCAATGACAAATAGAAAATTGCCTTAAATTGGCAAAATAAATAAATAAACAAACAAACATTGTAGGCTACATATTGTAGACTAGAAATGAAAATCTAAATAACTAACACTGTATTCTTTTCCATACCATCTACTTGATTTATTTATTATTTAAACAATTTGACCCACTAACACTATTCTGTCTACTTTTTACACATTTTTATTTATTATATAAAAAATATGCTACATGTAGACGAAACGAGACTTGGACACAGCACCACTTACATATTGTTGCTCGTTTGTTGGTTTAATTTTATCTATTGTGATTATCTAAGTGATTTGTATGTAGTGTTAATTTTGTCACCTATTTTTAATTTAGTCTTAGTCTTGTGCCAAATGTCTTAGTTAGTCTTAGTTTTAGTCAACTAAAAGTCTCGTCATTTTAGTCTAGTTTTAGTCAAAAGAAACTCAAGGTATCTTAGTCAAGTTTTAGTCGACTAAAAGTCTCGTTATTTTAGTCAAATTTTAATTAGTCGTCTAATTTTAGTCAAAAGAAACTCAGTATTTCTAAGTTTTAGTTAAAACATTTTAGTCTTTTTTTTTAATAAATTATTTCTGAGATTATTTCTGATAACCATTTCAGTCAAATAGTGTTTCACACATCTCAAATATTGGTTAAATGTCATAATTACCTGAAAAAAATGTAATAGATTTTTTTAATGCAACTAGTTTTTAACATTAATCTGTTCATAACAGATGAATATTCTATCTCCTGATGATGGCAAGACGATTGGAGACGAAAATGAAGAGAGCATTTTATCTTAGTTTTTATTTTATGCAAAACATTCTCGTCTTTTTTCGTCAACAATAATGCATGTTAATTTAGTCTCAGTCAGCGTTTTTTGGACATTGGTGCAGTCTCGTCATCGTCTCGTCTTAGTCATGGAAAAAAAGGTCGTTGACGAACATTTTTAGTCTCGTCTCGTCTGACGAAATTAACACTAAAGCGTTTATCTGCCAAATTATTACAAATATAATGTAAATGTAATCTGACCGACCTGTTCCCTTACTGGCGAACATGGCTGAGATTTTTTCCAGGGCTTTTTTCCTTTTTAAACGCTCCCTCTCTGCTCCTCCTTTGCGTTTACGCTCCATTTTTTTGAACTATTTAGTCAGATATTAGGCAGTGCTTCGTGACGTTGGGTGGGATTGTCATTTTCACTCCGCCATTATTTGATTCGTCGATTGAGAGATCCGTCAATTAATTCGTAGTTGCACACCAGCCTATCCAACGCATTCTCATCCTAGGACGTCATATACTGACACTTTTGACAAATATCTGCGTCTCATATTGACGCTAAAGGGTGCCATGTGCGTTGGATGTAAACGATTTGTCAAAGCGTCAGTATATGACGCCTTGGGATGAGATCGGGCTGATCGTCTGCACAGCGGCAGCCGCAGGCCTTTTTTTTTTTTTTTTTTTTTTTTTTTTTTGGCAGCCGGCAGGCCAGAACGACCGTCAGGCCACCGGGAAATGTCCCGGTGCTCCGATGGCCAGTCCGCCCCTGCTTTAACGTCATCTGGATTATTATAAAATATCACCCTGATTTTTACATTTCTGCACAGGCTTATTTAGATTTGAATTTAAACCAGTTGAATTTAATTTGAATGAGTTTGTCTGTCCAACCAGGTTGACCACTGAAAAGAGATACGCCCCCTTGTGGGACAAACCCACTACTGCGGCCTGTCTCTTCTTCTGGGGTCATCCTGTCTTTTCATTATTTTATTTTATTAATTTTTTTTTTATATTATTAAAAAAAATTTTTTTTCAAAAAAAAAAATTTATTATTACTTTTTATTCCTAATTTTCTTATCTCTCTTTTAGGTTAGGTTATTCTGATAATTACCAACATTATCATAATTCCCTTTTTGTTTTACCATTATTTCAAAGCCTTTGCCTTTATTTCTACATACATAATTACTAAACTTGGTTAAACAAGAAAGCCTTAATTGACGTTAACTTTCACCTGTTTACCCCTTTTTGTGTGTTTATGTGTAGTTCTCCCTAGGGCGCTGTGGTGATTTGACAGTCATCTCTGGTTGGTTTCCAGCGAGCGGGGTCACCTGGTCGTCACGACCGACACCGGCCGTGCGTGAGTCTCGGACTCTTCTGTCTCTTACCATTGGGGTGGCACGCAACTGCTACATCAGCAATTTAGCACTCCAAGGGTAAAGTCACCACGCCAGCTGACACACAAGGCAATTTCGGGACAATTACCTGAACCAGGGCCTGCTGCAGGGGCCGGGTTCCGGTGAAAACCCCATTTTTGTCGTGCTGTCTGGCAGTTGACACCTTGGCGTTGCCAGGTTGTGTGTAAGGTCGCAAGTTGTTTGAGAAGGTCGCACCGTGGTACACAGAGTAACAGAAGGCCCGGGTCCACTGCGCTCGAGTGTGTGGGACCGTCGAGAAGGTTGACCGCGCCGCTGACTCCCACCTGAGTGACCTCATTTCACCCAGGCAAACTAAATAAGGTAAAACCCATACACTTAGTATAAGCCACAGAATATTAGATATTCCCCGGTCATTTAAGTGTTTGGCCTATATCCCTTTCTCCAAGCCTCACCGTCTTCCTAGGTTTTCTACCCCGATAGCCCCCACTCACCTGTAGGCCCTATCGTAAACTCTGGCAGTGGTAATAGGCTTAGGCCTCCTTATTCTCTCTAACACATACCGTGTTACTATTGTTTGATCTTATTTCACTTTGATCTGTTCTATCCTTTGTTCTGTTGTGATTTGTTTCTTTCATTTCACCTAGAAACAGTAACCTGAGAGAGCCATCAAAGAAGCTAAGCAGTAGAGTGACCACCAGCAGCCGGGGCCACCACGTGACCCGCCAGGCTACTGCTCGTCACAACCTCTAGTGCAGGTCCTCAACGACCCAAGTTAATTGGCTCCGCGAACTGTCTAACTGTTGGCATCAGTTAGCCCCAAAATTCTCATAAACGGCATAGCCGTATGCTCATAACTCGTTAACCTTAAAACGAACTTGCATTGGTCTCTTTGTGTGTGTGTTCTGTGTTCTCTCTCGCCTACAGTGTGCCAAGGTCACGGCCGTCCAGTATGGCTGCCCAGTGGGACGAACTCGAGTCGTGGTTGAGAGCCATGACGACCGATTTTCCTGTCCGGAGACGCCGCTGACACAGAGCCCCGGAGCCGAGAACAGCTGGACGCCGACCTGGTCGAACTGATGACCCACGATCCGACACAGAGCTACAACTACAAGGACTGGGCCAAGATCGTCGGAAGCCTCGCACACAAACTCGTCGCCCAGGCACGGCTCAGCGAAAGGAGCCACATCGACCTGGAGCAGAAAGCAGCAGCGCTAAAGCTTCAAGCAGAGGAGGCCCGGAGGAACCAGGCCCACACCCAAAGTCGTCTAGAACAGCTACTTCTCCTGACCGCCACAGACCAAAGAGAACAGTCGGAGAAAGAAACCTGTAAAGAACTCGACGAAAGACTCCAACAAAGTGACGCTCTCCTTGAGAGAGCAAAGACTGAACTAAGAGACAAAAACGCTAAAGCCACAGCCTGTGAAAAACACTTACAGGTGGCCAGAGCTGAAATCCATGAGCTTACTCTGCAGAGACATGATCTCAGAGACGAACTTGACATTGTTCACAGAGAACTGAGCCATTCTTACAGACTTAACAGTGACCGGGTAGGGGAAACACACACCACAAAGTTTCCCCTGACCAGCCGGTACACACCAGCCAGCCAACAGAAACCCCTGTCAGCAGAAAGGGGGGAGCCCTCACAGAGAACACTTACTGCTCAACGCGGCACGGCTCCCAAAGCTGAAGGGGGCGGAGCTGAAAAGGGTCAGAATCCCCCCCAGACGGATTGGGCCCCCAGCAACAGCTCCTCCCCCACAGACTTTGACAAGTTGGCCAGAAACATCCCCACGTTCACTCCAAACCTTGCAGGAGGCCATGATGTACATGCGTACCTTCAAGACATTGACTTTCACCTGCAAACTGTCGCCAACG